>VZRV01006657.1:1180458-1206533 GCA_013398115.1 Falcunculus frontatus
GCAGGAGAGGCAGCGTGTGTCCCGCTTGCAGCGCTGAAATGACACCGGGACACTTGGGCACGGACGGAGGACAGCGAATGGTGGGTGCCCTGATGGTGCGCTGAAGGGCTGAACCAGGATCACTGCTACTAAAACCCGTACGCAGGTATGTTCATCAACAGAGAGGCACTGCTGTATTAAAACAAGGTGCAAATGAAACCCTCAGTTTAGAAATCAAGAACTTGGTGAGAAAAAAAATATCCCACACTGAGAGCTCACAGCACTTGGAAAAAGACCACAGAGAAAAAAAAATCCGTTGGAATGCACCTTTCAGTACATCTTGTTGGTAACCAAGATGCTAGTTTTGACCTCTCTCCCTGCTGCTGTGGATTTGGTATCTGCTGGCAGAAAGCCTCAGTCAGGTACCCTTCACACAACCAGCTGCAGCAGCTTTGCTCGAACAAACACTCCCGTTTCATCCTATGGTATGTTTTGTAAAAGCGGTTCATATGCAGATAATTCAGGGCCTCTGCTGGCATAGGTGTTTTGTTCAGTGCCTTTCGCACAACACTGATTGCACTCCCTGTCTTTATGTGCCCAGCTGGATTGTTCAGCACTTAAGATAAGAATGTACCTACTATTCTTTGTTTATTTTCAATTTCAAAAAATATGTTTGCTAAGTTGGCAAAGTTCACTGTTAGAGCTACAGAAAATAGTTTGTCTATATAAACTGATTAATTTTATCCTTAACAACTTCAGAATTATATGTATTCACTAGCAGTATTTATATATAAAGCAAACTTGCTAAAACTTGACTTTGGCTGTATAAAAAACTCCAAGTATCATAAGTTGGGAAAGACAGTGGGATGGTTGGAGGACTGAGAAGGTAAGACAGTTAAACTTCATGCTGTATCTTACTGGTTATAGCCTCCAAAATTATAATAGTGCAATGGCAACTCATGTTCCCCTCTTGAAATGAGGGAAAGCAGTACTGCATTTGCACATAAAGCTTGCACATCATTGGTGGTTTTCACCTCATTCATTTGTACTTAAAACTTTGTAAGACGTCACTAAGGTAAAGGATGAAAAGTTGTATTTAGCTCAATACAAGTCTTCCTACTCAATAAAGGCACACAACTGCTTGATGAGGATTACTCAGACCTTAGTTCCAGTTGTTTTGTTAACAATCTGTGTATTAATGGCACTGCTTTTTCCACTTCCCTAGGCAGCATCAAGAGAGAATATTTGTCACACCAACACTGAACCAAGACTAAGCTTCAGCCGTTTATATGGAACTGCTGAAAGAGGAAGCTGCAGTACTGAAAGGAGTCAGTCTCCACTGCATGAGACCGTGCCTCTCACAGAAGGCAAATGTCTTACTTCAAAAACTTAATGAAAGGCAAACTCAGTGATTCACTGTTCTTAGAGCTGTTACACTTGAATAATTGGGAAGAAGGAAAGTTATGGTTCTTACTCATATCAAATTAAAACTTATAATTTGATTTACTCTGAAGACTACAGAAGTAAAAAAAAAAAGGCAGTAAAAATGTTCTTTTAGTATACAAGGACTTTTTTCCTCCAACTAGCAGGAACAACTTTTTAGATCAATGGTGAATTAAAACTTAACAAGTACCAAACAGGACTTACAGAACAACATTTTTTCACAGCTAGAAAAGGATAGTCTCTGAAAACGTCAAGTTGCCAATAAAAAGGAATGCAACAGCAAAGTACATAACAGAGCAATACCTGTATATTATTGCAACAGCAATAATGCATGTCTATCACTAAATCAGTAGAAAACAAACTGCTTACAAAGGCAAACAGTGACCTAATTTTAGTTATGCTGCTCCAGGCACTGAGTGCAGATAACTGTATCTTCACCTCTGCAGAAGTAAGGTGTGCTTCAGGTTGTAAACTTGGGTGCATTTCATGATATAAAAAATAGATTGGACCTTTTGCTTTACAGTGCATGCATCTACATTAAGACAAATGGCTGGTAACTTGTTCTGGTTTTACTCCACAGTGCCTGCATGATCTGGTAGGATGGTGAGACTACCGTGTTTCCTTGGTCAAGTATCAGAACTTCAACTAGAACAAAGTGGGATTAAGTTTTACTCATTTTAGAAGAGCACTCCTATTCAACATACGGACAAGACAGTATGAAGAAGCATGCTGCTTAAATTGACAATGATTTATTGTGTTTAGGAACATTCAATAAATACCAATCTTTTAGCTTTAGTTTGGAAATCCTTCCCCATTGAAAATCAGTTGTTTGTGTTGTTTTTTTTCTGGCATAAACTCCATTGCCAGCAATGGATGTATCAGAAAAAGAAGCTAATAAATACAAACAGACAGCAGTTTTCTAAACATACCTCCTCTTTTAAAGGCATGAGACAGATTTACTAAACAAATCTCAAACAAGTTCTTCACAGAAGAAAATTTTGCTACAAGCTGTCTCTGAACATTGTTTTCTTTACTAATGCTGGTAGTTTATTTCATGGAGTACAGTATTTTTGAACAGTAATGCAGAATCATTTAAAAACAAGCTTTTTCCCCCTTTCCCTTTGCCAAAGGTATGCTAAGACATGTAGCTAGTACTGAACTGTATGAATTTAAGAGTGGCATGCCTCTTGTTGAGCATTTCATGGCAAACATGAAGACACAGCAATATGGTACTAGGGATCTGGGGGATTTTTTTTTTTCATCTTGATTTTAAATCACTGTTCAAATGTTAAAGGTATCATATTTAAATGTAACAGATGTTTTGTGTAATTTTCTGTGAAGTGTAAAAACACAATGGGAGATTCCTGCTTGTGATAAGAATAATTTTCAAGTACTTAAATTTGAATATCCCTCTAAACTCCATTCATTTCTTATTAAAAATGTGTATAAAAGCATGAAGACTACAGAAAACCAATTAACATAACAGAGTTAATCCTGAATAAGTTTTTCCACAACTGTATTTTATATATAACCAAACTCCTGCTTTAGCAAAAGCAAAAAGAATAAAAATAAATTCTCTCCCAACTATTTATACTCAGGAATTACCTTGCTGTGGGACTAGATACTTCAGTCTACAGTCCCTCTAACCCAAGGTGTATTCTTAGGTGTATCCCTTTGTGATTTAGGGTCTTGGAAGTTTTCAGCAAACCTCTCTCTTGCTTTATCCCAGTTCTTTTTATTCTTGCTCTGGATGAACTGAGTATCTTCAATTGAGGCTGGTCTCCTAGTACCCAAACCTGCATGCTTCTGATGCAACTCAAGTTGGATCTGTCAAATACATTAAATACTGTTGTAATTTCAAGTTAGGTATTCTAAATACTACAAATTCTGTTTTTCTAATACACGTTCCACCCCCTCTCCCCAAGCACTTCTCTTTCATGTTCTAATACATCTGGATCATATATAAACAGTACCACGAAAATGATGTGTCAAATCACCACCTTTGGAACTATGATCTAGAGTGCTGAATAATGTGCCCTGCCAGTAACACCACTGTGAAATAGACCTCACTGAGTGAGCAGCATATGATCCCTGTGCTGGCTAGTTTGACAGCACAGGGCATGGTGTGGCTCTGAGCAGCATTACTGCCAAAAGACAACACATCTCTGGTGACAAAAATGGGGCTAACGTGGCTGCCATAGAGGCCCACAACTTGGTGGCTACAGCGACTTCCGCTGGCTTTTCCTCTCTCATGGCCCATCACGTAGCTTGATTTTTGTGCTACATCAGCCTCTGAGAAAGTGAAGAATTCCACCCTAAACCAATCTTCAATTCACATCACATAAATTATTCCAATTTTCCTCCAGACTTTGTATTCAAATATGAGATTATTAATTCAATGGCCAGAAGCTGTCTGTCCTCCTTTGCTTAGTTTCCTAACAAACACAGTCTAGTGAAGGGACAACACTACTGAAAAATTTCAAAATACCTCATTAGTCAAGGAAAAAATAATTTGAGATTAGTCCTACTGAGATTATTCCTTCCTAACCAGGGTTTTGATATATTTCAAGTGAGTAGTGGCAAACAAGTAGATACTTTTCACTACAAATACATTTCTATTATTTTTGTTTCCAGTGAAAACCAGAAAGACCTACCGGATCCTTCATGCCACCACCATCCTTTCCCAGGCCTTCCCCCTTCTTCCATCCCATCTTCTCCAACATTTTATGGCCTTTGTTGCTGTTGCTGATTTCACTTCAAAGAAAGTTTAAGATAATTGATAAGCAAGAGTTAATATAAAGAGTATGCTTTCAAATACTGAACAACAGAAATGTGCATACATATGCTGCTATAGAAACCAGTAATCAATCCATCAAGAGTTATCCAGAAGATCCTTGCTACATTTTGCAAGTTCCTCCAAGAATATCTTTGGTTAACAAGCCTCTGGTCAATACCAGCTTTCTTAAAACTCCTGAAATGCTTGCTTGCTTGCTTTAGGAGTTAAAAGATATATCACGGGTAGGAGGGTATGGATTACACTAGGGAAAAGGCTGTATGGCTGCCAAATCATCCTAATGCACTTATTTCATCATCTCACACATCCTTTTATTAATTTACAAGCACCTATGAATTCATGTTTCTTAAAAAAAAAACCCCAACTACAGCTACAGAGGCAGAGTAACAACTGAAGGAACATCAAGTGTCATTTAAGAGGTCTGTAAATACATGTCCTAAGAGTGGCTGGATATTGACAGTGAGAGAAGCTGCAGGTGAAAAATCCGCATATGTACTATTACTGGGACTGAATAGGAAAAAAAAAAATTGAGCCACTTGAAAACCAGACAGTACTGAAGATGTCAGTAGTGCAGCTGGGGAGTTCTTTAAATTTTTGCGTTGGTAAGGAAGTGATCTAAGCATCCTTATGGCCAAGCTGATTTCTGTATAGAAAGTGAGGAGTTAATAAATAAGAGCATGTTAAATGGGAAGTGTGAAAAGCTTAAAATTTTCTAGCTCTCCCAACACAATATATACAGGTAATTTGTAATCTAACAAACTGTATGGCAGTAACAAATTAATACTTATTTTATCATCATTTTTTTAAGATTCACAAGAGAAGGACATGGGGGATACCTTCCCCCATGCCCAACTTACATATGAACAGAAGCTGAACTGTCATCTCTCTGGAAGGTTCCTTCACTTCCAATGGTCTCTCTGCGTTTTCCTGCTCGGTCTTTGTACTTTGGATTCTTCACTGCCTTGTTGTCTTCATACTCTGTGTTCTTTCCAAGCAGATTAAATTACACCAAGACAAAGAGAATGGGGTTTAAATTCTTCATTTTTGATGATTTCTCTTTTTCCCTCCAGAAGTATAGCAGTTTCTGCCTATTTCATTATTTCTACATCTTATAACAAAATCTCTAGTCCTCACTTAGTATTTGCTTAGCTTGCAGGCATACCTTGTAAACCACATTATTGCCATCATCATGTAATACTGCCAAATTCAGTAATTTCTCAGAAGCTGTAAATAAAACAACAGATCCTCTTGAATCTTCTCTTGGTACAAAGAGTCAATCTCTCCATATTAAGCAGAAAACCATGTGAACATGCCACTGGCTTTTTATATAAACATTTAGCCTGTTTCTCAGCAACTACTTTTTTTTTCAGAATAAATGACAGAATTAAGCGTATTTACAGATTCTGTATCAGTATTATTATGGTACCTGAAGAATTTGATAGAAATTATGGCTTTCTGTTTTCTACATGAATACTTACTACAAATGCTGGAAGCAACTGCATAGTTAAAATTACCTCTACAACAGAAGTAATTTGAATACATATATATTATATTGCCTGTATGTTCATGTTGGTATTCTTCTTTGGACTAAAAACCTGAAAAAATTCCCTCTTCCTTCCTTAATTTTTTAAGCTGCTTATTATATTTCCTTTCCAAATAAAAGATAGGACTGCAATTCAGTGAAAACTTAATCTGCAGAAATAAAATGTGTCTTGCAAAATCTTAACTTCAAAAGGATTAGGAATCTTGTACACTTAGAAAGGATCTTCCTTCTAATTTTCAATGGAACTTTCATGCCCTCTTAGCATCATCTTTCTCTGTAGAGGTTTGTAAAGAATAATAATTTAGGGTACAAAAGACAAACCAGGCTAAGTTTAAGGGCATTTGAAAACTTGCCTTATTTAACTAAGTCTATGGCTGAAAATAGGAATCACAAAGTACTAAAACAAAAAGGTAAGAACCACAAGATTACAAAAACTTAAATAGCTTCTATTGTAAACTCACCTGTAAACCGTATTTTACCCGTATTTGTTTTAATGCTTTTCTTCTGACTAACTCTCTCTCTTCTTTGCTAAGTGCTGGACAAACTAAAAGGAAGAACACAGGATTTGATTTCTAATTACTTGTGTAACAATGTTTTGAAACATAAATGTGAGAATTTTTGTTCTAACATTGTTATACATAGACACATATACCAAGAAAAAAATACATCAGTATGTATAACTATTCCCAGTTGAGAGAAAATTGTACGAAAACTGAACTAGTCATTATGTTTACAAAGTAAACAGCCATAATAAAAAATATATCCAGTGATAATATGACTAACCAGAAGGCTCCTTTTTCTTGTCCAGGCGGAGATGTGCTCTAACTTGTCCTGGTTCACATCCATCACAAGTATCACTGCCGGGGTGAATATGAAAAGAAAGCACAGTTTCGCCAATCTTCACTTCATCTCCATGCTCCAGGATGTAGGGATCACATTTTGTTTTAGGCTACAGCAAAAGAAAGTTTTGGCAGCCAAGTTAACTACTCAAGAAGGACACGAACTCTATTTCACGCACACTGCTTACAACGCAGTAATTCAGTTTGGTCTCACAAATGTAGACAAATATTTAACTACAGTGGGTTTTCCCTCCAGCAACTGCAACCGTAGTGGGTTTTTCCCAGTATAACCAAACATTAAGTACTGTAAGTGGCCCTAAAATCAGAAGGAAACCAAGGCAGGCATTAATGTATGAAAGAAGACATACAATGGCATTGTAAGTGATTTGCCATAACACGTTTAAAATGGCCACAAGACTGGTTTTCTGCAATGTGTAGAGCACTAACACAATAGGTACTCACCTGGAGAATCTGATTGCCATTAACAACTGTTCCATTCTGACTGCCTTGATCCACAAGAACATAATTTTGCAAATCGTGGTCAAAATATACTTCTGCATGAAACTGACAAATACAAGCCTAAATTAAATGTTCTTATCAAGCAAATACTTCACAATTTAAATGTTATTTTAAGGTAAGATTTCAGAATGTATTTTGAGACCTTAAAAATGCGTGGCTCTGGTACTCTAAATTAATAGAGTATTTCACATGTTATGGTTTCATTCTTGGGCAATGTAAATGAACAGGCCACAACAGCATGAGCTAACATATACAGCTAATAATGTAACTATTTTGTTCATAAGCTGATTCAGTACTGGACAACTATATTTTTCCAATGTGGCAAGTATTCTTTACTTAAAGAACTGCAAGATTCAGTAATACAGCCTTTTAAACTGCTCTTGTCAATAACAGGCTTTTTGCTTTTAAGGTATGTTATAGCACTCTCATTTAAAAAACGATCTCATTCTGCTTCCATTTACTTGGTCTTTCATATCTGAAGTAACTCCCTTAATGCCATGCTTTTATAACTTTTACATAATTCACCTTCTCCTGCATCTTAACGCCTAGGACACAATCAGTACCAATCTTTTGCAGTTTCTTTTATCTCCTTTCTGATATTGAGACTAACAGTCTATTTTTTTTTTTGTCTTGTTGCAGTTCTATATAGGTATTGCTCCCAAGCCCACGCAAACCACAGAAAGCACAACTCCTGGCCAAATTCATAAAGAGATGCACAACCTCCAGAAAAGACCACTGAACAAACCAAAGTATCAACTCCTCCAGCCTACTAGAACTTCCCATAAAAGCAGTAAGTCTAGAAAAGTGACTGTTTCAAATCCGACAATTTCGAGCAATTGAAATTGCTGCTTTCAATTAAAAAAAAAAAAACAAACAACATTTTGAAGATCAGCTAGCATCTCTTACTAAATGGAATACTTCCATAATGATGGAGACTGACTAGTTCATTCAATAGATACTTTATTTTCTACTTCTGTTTTACTAAATAGAATTAAAACTTCTTCTAAAGAGCCTAAATCTGCAGGGTGTAGCATTTTTTAAAATCTCACTTTCCACTCAAGAAAAGCAAACACCCAAGTTGTCCACAGCTAAACAGTAAGAATAGTGCAGGAAACAAACTAGTATGTAACTTTTTGTTTCTGCAGATATGTAATTTATCTTTTCACCTTTGACTCCTTATCTGAAAAGTGAACTTTTTCTATAAACTGTCAGTACCTGCAAAGTACTAAACTGGTAACATTACAGAAAAATAAAAGCCTTTTGGCTTCTTTATTTGCCCAGTTTCAATCACATGCCTGAGAAAGTTACTAATAGCAGGGAAATATTTACTCTGGAAATTATTCAGTATGAAATACAGTGGCTGATTAATGAGAACTATAATTTAAAATAGAGACAGTAAAGTCTGTTTCATGAGATACTTGCATTTACAGATGTTTTTAACAAATTTTTTGTTTGGATGACACAACTTTGTCAATCTACAGTTTTCTTTTATTATGAGTGCTATATTTAGGGTCTGTGTTGAAGTATTTAGCAAAACAGAGCACTGAATTTATAACAGAACAAGAACTTCCATTCAATCTACCACTGAAAGGAATTCTGTTAATTTTTCAAATTCTCTACATCACTTCCACAGTTCCTTGAAGAAAAATAAAATAAACCCTTTTGCTTTGAGCATACTGCAAGGATTGCAGTACTTGGTAAGAAAATTCTTACTATCTGACATAAAAATTTTATATCCCATTAGTACTTAACAGGGTTTTTCCTCAAGTTCAATAACTATGGAAGTCAAGATTCAAAATATAATTTTTTTACTGTGCATTACACTGTAGATTAGTAGAACTCCAATTTTAAAAGAGTATTTAGCTTTTCTAGACTTTGAAAACACACCGTTGTTTGTGTTAAGTTCCCATTCAGTGAAAGAGTGTGTGTTTTTCTTTTTTCTAAATTCAAGTCCAGCTAAACCCATATCTCGTTCTGAAAGTTCTTTCAAAAAATTAACATGATTTTCCAAATTCAAAGCCATAAAATCTAAAGCTTCACTCATACATTTATGTCTTCCGATCTACCTTTCAGCAGACATGAACAAGAGTTACCTTACTGACTCCAACTTCAGGAATCTGAAGTGTGTGTCCAACATCTTTTTCTCTGGAAAGGTAAGTTGATATACAAATCACAACAAAGTAGAAATAGGTCTTGTAAGTGGCTTACAAAAGGTATATTTCAGTTGAACTGCAATACCATATTTCTCTTCTAAGCTATTAGGAATTTTTACAGATACAAAATATTGCGTTGCTATATATATAATTTAAAGACTTGCTTCAGGTCCCTTCTGCCATTTGTATAAGCTATACAAAGCAGGTGATTAATAAATGATCAAATCGTACCATTAAATTCTTATCTATAAACCTGACATTTCTATTTGAACTGTCATGCAATGCCTGCAAATAACAGTCTGAACTCTGCATGCTTTGGGCTCTTCAGTGTATCTTGGCATCAGTCTTCAATGGCAAAGTTAAATTCTTGGTCACATTAGGCAGGTAATACAAGCAAAGAAAGAGTAATCTGTACAGGGCGGGTTTTTGTTGGTTTGCATTTTTTGTTATCAAAACACTGCAGTAGGAATAAGCGATTTCTGTATTAGATTCTTATACTAAGGGGTTAAGAAGCAATGCAGCTAGTAAAAGACCTATATGCAAATTCAAAGTAGAGTTGTCTGTTCATCTTCACATACATGGACTTCACCTTTAAGAGCAAATCAAAACACATCTTATCAGCATTAGACAGAAACAGCTTTTCCAGGGTGAGGTTTTCAGTAAGCATGGAAAAAGCTTTATGCCATCATTAAATTCATAATCTACAATGAACAAACTAGATTTAGAACGGTAAGAATACATACAGTCTAGCACAAATCAACTTACTATCTAAAGCCAGTGAACAAACCCTACTGAAATTTGAATGTGTGAGAAAGTCCAGGATGTTCTTCTTTGTGATCCTGAGTTTCTGACGGGCATTTTTCCATTTCTGAAAAAAGTACTTTAGTGGCCTGGAACAAAATTTACTTACTTTCTAGGAAACAAGTTTTCAAAGAAGGACTTGCAGCTATGCTGCCACTGGGGCTCAGTCACAGTATCGAGTTATCACTAACAAATTTTCAGGTCTGCTGAGCTGCATTAACCGTGTATACTGTTATGTTATCATGACGACATGCTGTTATGTGACCTGACTTGAATTTCTTACTGTGGACTAACCAAACTCAGAGAACCTCACAACTGCTGCAGCCTAGGAAGACAAGCATGAAGACTAGAGACAAGCAATCCTAAGTGCTTTCCACAGCTTTCAAAGCGAGGTAGTTTCAGAGATAGATAGATAGATAGATAGATAGATAGATAGATAGACAGATAGATAGATATTTATAAAAAAAAAAATTTCATTCAGTTTTACCTTCCAATTGTAGCAGGTTTCACAGCAGTGATAATATAAAGTGACCCAGTCTGTAGAACTGGTGATCTTATTACAATTACTCTGATACAAGGAGGCCAGATCTTTTCTTCATCTGTAATTATATAGAAAAAAACCCCACCACCATTAGTACCAACAAATTACAGTTTTAACTTTATAGTCCATAGTTTTCAAAAAACTGAAAAACATTCAGGCATTACCTGGCAGAATAATATGCAACTTTCATAGAGAAATGTGTAACCACATCTGAGAGAAAACTTTGATGAGATAATTGTTTCAAAGGCTTTCTGACTGCACACCCAAGTATTACAAATGTTTTCCTAATTCTAGTTATTTACATGTGGACAACTCTTTAGTTACAGCAGTAAAATATATATACATTCACAAAATTTACTAGTATATTATAAATTTATGGATCATTAATTGTAACAGATTAGAAAACAATTTTACTTTGAGAAAAAGCAGCACCTTTTTGTTCACCACATCACAGACCTACTGCATACCAAACTTTTTATCTGACAATTTTTATGTCAAATGTATTTTTACTAGTTTTTTCTCCTGGGAGCACTATTCATCAACATGGATTAGAAAAAAATAATAGAGCCTACAGATGCATATGCTTTTCTGCATCATTATCCATTAAGATACTATACTCTAACAGCTGCATGAATTCTGTACTTGGATGTACATTTGTAGAAACAGTCTCCAACGATCTCAGCGAGGAATAGACACAGATGAGAAGACAATACCTTAAAACGTACTAGGGGAAGAGAAACTGTCTCCAATTTTTATTACTTCATCATTACTGCAGAATGGGATGTTAAGAAAAGACAATTTAGTCTGAAAGCCTGATGGTAGCAAACACATTTTGGTTAGCATTAATCACTTAAAATCTGAGTAGTTAAGTAAAGTAATGAAAACATAAGAAACAAACTGACAATAAACTGTGAGCAGGGCACAGGCTACAATGCAGTTTTCTATAGGCTGTATTTAATTCTGTGATTTGGAATATCCTTTGCAACTACATAGCTCTGACTGGCTGCATCAAGCTTTTCACAGGTTACCTTCATTTTTTTGTTTTTTAAGGACCTAGCAGAACATTTTGGTATAAAACAGAATACAGGTTTCCTGTCTATATCCATTTCTTACAAGCTGCCACTGGAGTATGAACAAAATAGGATTTCAACTAGTACTCTATGTTGCTTTTCACCACAGTAGACCCATCTTGCATTCAACTGTACACGATGGTTTACAAACAGTATCAGAAATACTGTATATTAATTGAGTTAATACATAGAATTACTGTGTTTTACTGGTTTAGAACCCCTACTGTAGTAGCAGAGTTCCTTTTCTCCTTTCACTTTCCTAATCAAACCAAATTTTTGCAATCCCAGAGGTTTCTACACGAGCACAGACGTTATACTCAGAAATAGCTTTTACAAAAACACTACTGCTTACTTTTGTGCAAGGAAGTAGTACTTACTTGAAGAAGAGAGGGAAAGAAATGCTGGTAACACATAGCACTTTTTAATTCAAAGTATCTCAAGTCACATGGTTTTATATATATTTTTTTTAATTATCCAAACTGTAACTTTTTTTAACAGGCTCCTGGATAAATACAGTAATACCATATATAATCCACAATAATTCACCTTCTTTTTCTGAGTCTTCTGAATCACCAGTTTCTTCACTCGTTACTTCCTCCTCACTGTAGGTTTCACACTCAGAATCTGTAATTTCACCTTCTTCTGGTTCACTCTCTGTGTCTGCTGTTCTACTGGAATCTGTAAATGCTGCAGCATCTGGAGCACTTTTGTGGGAATGTGATTTTATACTGTCTGTAGAAATGGATTCTTTGTCTGTTAGACTGTTTCGTGGTTTTGTGTCCATTTTAGTCTTCTTTCTTACATTTGGAGACTCATCTTCTTCAGTAGAACTTACTTGCTCAGTGGTGGAAAAGCAATTCAGACTGTTAGATGATTTCTGCTCTTCCATGTCCAAATCCTGGAGGGGAGTTATACAATGTTACAGTCTTTACATATTGAATTTTTCTAAAGAATGCTATTAACCTGGAAGTAAATTCTTCACATAGGAAGAATTATTTTTAGAACTATTAAGAAATAGTTAAATTTCCAGACAGTTTTACACATGCAGCAGGCAGAACTTTTACATTTCAGTAAAAATATTTCCACATCCTATTAGATATGACTGAGACCATCTTCTATTTGGGAAAGTGTGACTGCCCTCCTCTTCTAAACTTCACTCTTTTCTCACACTTAAGCAATGTTTAGAAACTTTAAAATCTTGTCCTCATTTTTAAACTGGTACAACATCACTTCGAATATTTACTATTTTGCTTTTGTGACACTTCTATCCCTCTCTTATTCAATTCTTGCAACTTGATTAGAAGGTCTTTAATTTATCTTCATTGTATCTTCCTCCTGTTTTTGTCTTCTTTTTTATTACGACGGTCCAGAATATCTGGAATGCCCACTCATGCTTCACCTACAGACCTGTTTTTCCTCCTTGCAAAACCACATCTTTAACAGAATCTTTAATCAAGATAGCATAGAGGGTATAAGCTTAACTTATGCTATGTGAAACAGTTCTACTAAAAATCCACTTTCTACTGCAAGAAATTTCTCAATTTCTCTACTGACTATCAGACAGATTGGATTATTACAAGTTCTTCCACTTACTTCATCATCAGAAAGAAAAAAACCCCAACATTCTTTTAACTGAGAAATCCAAAGTTTCATTATTAATTTTGCCAGAGTACCTTGAAAATGTAATTCTCAATCTAGTAGCTTGACAACCATCTTAAAAAAAATAAAAAGAAGGAAAAAAAAGAGGAAAAAAGAGAAAAAAGAACAGAAGTGCCTTTAAAAGATAAAATTTCAGATTAAATTATGTGTCATTTTGAGTTCAGAATGAATGCATTCAATTGCCTTGAATTGTATCAAATATTGCAAGACGGCAGGTAAAAAATACATTCTTGACTTTTTTCTGTGCATTTCCATTTCAAGATACGTGAAATAATGTGAATGTTAACATCATGGAAATTAAACCACTTTCAGAATTGTAGAAACGCATCAGTGGCACGGACTAAGATAAACACAAGAATTCCTCTCAGTTGTGGAATAGGCCAGTGTACTTTTGAAACACTTTCAGTAAGACAGCAGGTTCTCAGGTAAAACCAGTGACTTTTAAAAAGGTTTTCATGCTCTAACTGAAAGACTATAGGTTTGTTCAGGGTTTCTGTATAATGCACTAGCCCTCCTCCCCGAATCCTCTAAATCCTTGAACAGAAAGGAACAGGATTGCAAGGTCACTGTGTAAAGTTGTTTATTTTAAACAAAAAGCATAGTATTCTTGCCACAAGTAAGCCTACATAGTTTAGACATGTCAAACACATGAATTCCATTAGAAATATTTTTGGAAAATCTGATTTTTCCTTTTATGAGTTATACTTTTCAGTGTATTTGTCTGTATTTATGTTTGTTAAGGGTATTAGATTGATAGCAAAGTGTCCTGCAATCTAAAACGTATTACTTCTATAATACTGTAAACTAACAAAGTAGCTCAGGGTATTCTAATCTAATCTAATCTGAAAACAAAGAAACTACATCGTCTGCTCAAATCACAAGCAAGGCGAAATAACACTCAACCGTGATGCACCAATGCCCAAGTACAATGCTCCAACCACTCAACTCCTTCTCCAGAGTGAATCCTGTGATATCTGGCATAATTTCAGGTATTTTAAACTAGAAAGTAAAAACGTGCTGTTTCAAAGCCTGGCTACTAAAGAGTAGACTCTTGGTTCTGTGTTGAAAACAGGAATTTTTAAAAACACTCTTATGAACAGACCAAGGATTCTGTTCATATATTCATTCTATGATTTTGCCAAGATGATCATTAAGCCTCTTCTTTAGCAGTTTCTGTATTTTTTCACAACTGCTACATTCAACTGTTAAGAAAGCAAACTAAATAGTCAAGTACTCATAAAAATGCAGTCTTCACATTTAGAAAACCTTGTATCAAATCAAGGATTTTAAAACTGAGTATGGATTTTGAGCACTTGTTTCACAGATCTGTATTAAAATGCACATCTTGACAAAGTGTATAAACATTAAGCATAGGGATACTGAATGAACCTTAAAGCGTTTGAAACGATCTTGTGGTGGAGAAATCCTTTTCCATTATGTATAAAATGTCCTGGTTTTGGCTAATTTTATTCACAGTACCTAGTGTAGGGCTGTGTTTTGGATTTGGGTTGAACACGTGGTTGATAATACAGAGATGTTTTATTTATTGCTGAGCAGTGCTTACACAGACCGAGGCCTCTTCCGCTTCTTGCACCACTCCACCAGCGAGGAGGCTGGGAGTGCACCAGGAGTAGGAAGCAAGACACAACCTGTATAGCTGATCCCAACTGTCCACAGGGTATCCCATACCACATAGCATCATGCTTAGCAATTAACACCAGGAGAGGGACAAGGAAGCAGGAGGAATGTTCAGAGTTTGGCCTCTGTCTTCCCCAGTTACCATTACCTGTGCTGAAGCCCTGCTTTCCCGGGGATGGCTGAACACCTGCCTGCCCAGGCAGGGAAGCAGCCAATCAGTTTCTTGCTTTCTTTTGCTTGCGCATGTGGCTGTATCTCAATCCACAAGTTTTCTTACTCCTATCCTTCCAATTCACTCCCCAGTCCTGCTGAAGGTGGAGTGAGTGAGCAGCTGCCTGGGGCTCAGCTGCTGGCTGGGGTTAAAGTACAGCTGACTACCAGTACTGACATAGAATGTGTATAGCATGTATTAAAGTATAACTATGCAAACAGCACCTAATGCCTTGTCTTCACATAGTCATTGCTTAAAAACCAGGAACTGGAAGTAAGCACAACATTTGGTAAATATTACCCTGAACAATGCAATAAATTCTAGCACTGCACTTGATTTCTCAATGACTAACTAACTCTTCATCACAAATTTGTGGTACAAGACACAAAGTATGGAAGTACATGCTCTTTATAACCATGTTTTACACCATGATATTAGGCAGATACATTTTTTCAGTGTTGCTTTGCCCAATTTATCTAAATAGTAGACTGACACCAACAGTCATGAATTAGACATGGATTGACTCAATGTGATCCAGGTTTGAAAAACTTTCTATCTACTGGGTATTACCATACAATCTCTGGGATTTTTCTCACTAAGATGAGAGGTGTGATCAATCTGATTGATAAGAAACTATTTTTTAGCAGAGTTGAGTTGGTTCACATTTCTGCATCCCTGACAAAGTCAGCCAAAAGTACTCTGAAATCAGGATTTTTATGTATCCCATGAGGACTGATCTTATAAGAGTAACAAATCATGCTTATGTAAGTGGAATTGATGGTTTCACGTAAAGAATAGGTCACAAACTACTGATTACAATGACCTTTTGAAATACAGACTGTTCTACTTAGAAATATGTATTATTGTTGTCATTGAACTGTTTTTCTGAAAAATTAAAAATATTTTAAGCATTTAATTATACTTTTTGCTTTACTGTTACAGAGCAAGACGTTTTGTCTTTCAAAACTTCAATTTTTCTGTATTACGGCTGATCAACATCAATGTTCATGCAATTCTTCAGCATGCCTATAAATTAGAACTTATTACTGTGAGCATAATTAGCTCAATTCTAAGAACTGCACTGCTTAAACTATTTTTTTCTAAATTTATTTTATACAAAACATAGAAATATAGACAAATACAACTCTTCTCAAATGTTGTAGCCTGTTGTTCCTTGGTTTGCTAGAAGTTCAGTATGTGATTTAACAGAATCATGGTTTCTCAAAACTCTTCTACAGGACTGAATAGTACATCTTTAGCACTGAGTCTCTCAATTTGAAATATTAATCTGAAATTCAGTATTTTACTGAAGAAGTATTTTCAAACTTAAAAATAGCTCCTTCACTCAAATGACTAAGCTTTCACATGTGAAAACCATTTCACAAGTACTTCAGTTACTCTCATCCACCCTACACAATACTTGATTTTCCAGTGCAAGAAATCTAATTAAATGCCAGAAAAAAAAGCTCTTCCTACATCATCTAGGAGCCATTTTATACACTGGTGGACAGCTCTGAAATATGGGGAACAGTAATTTACCTTACCTAAAGAATGAGTAGTTTCTTTAGTCCAGAGCCTTTATATTATACAGGGATGCTAAATACATCTCTTCCCAAATATTCTAGAATGCCATCAAAGTTTTCTTCAGATGTTACTTACACAATATTTAAAATATATTTCAAAGCTACTTTGCAGGTGAATGGATTTTGATCAAATAGCTTAAAAAAATTTATTAATCCCTTTAGGAAAAAATGTATCTAAACATCAATTACTAGATATTATTTTTCCTTTAATAAAAATATCAAGGTTAAAGGTAAACATCCATGGACTAATGTGTTTGTTGTCTCAACTCTACCTTTACCAGAAGCTGCCAATCCAAAAGAAGAAATCTTCAGATTAGCCATGGTTTCTGTCAACTGACGTACCTAAAGATGGGATGAATATCAGCAAAAAGTAAACTACATGTGATAAAAAAAGCAAAAATCACTGCTTCAAGAGTTCTATGGGAAATACTACTAAAACCACCTTGTCTCTCCTACAGAAGTAGCTATGATGCGTCTATAATGAAAAGAGTATGTTAGACGTTAATTTTGAGCACCAACCTGAAATAAAATTTACTAGGTGGTAGTTTGAAAATAAAAAAAATTAAATTTAAAAACAATTTATGGAAAAAAATGGTATGTGTCAGACTTTCCTTCTAAATTTTGCTATGTATTTCTAATGGTGCCAATGCAGCAAGTAGAACTGCAGGATCACCACTGCAGAGTCTATTCTCCAAACTGTATGGAAGCCCTGGATCTTGACATTGGGCCAGGGATCCCATTATTATTTATGCCACCTTTTTTTTCTTTTTAAACCTTTCCAAATGTACTTATTTAAAGGGTTTTTTTGTACAGAAGAAAATACTGTGTTTCTTGTCCCACCTTTTTTCTAACCTGCCCCTGCATAAAGATAACTGAACTAAACTATATGCCTAAAAGTTTCGAGGTATCCCACCAACCTTTTTATGTGACCTGCACAGGGGCTAGTACTTCATCCTGGCAAAAAAAAAATCTAGATTGTCTATTAAAAGCAAGCAAGTAGAGACTGTATAGGAAAAGAAAACTATTTGTAATATAGTTTCAGTTTAGTGACTGAAAAGAAAGGATGTCTTTAAGGAAAGTTCTTGTATAAATTAGGAACTTTCCCCAGGTGATAGTAAGCACATGATTTCCCCTCCACTGTTTTTTCACATTTAGAAGTACATTCATTTTAGCAGACACTTATGAGTATGCTCTTGTTTGGTAATTCAGCTTGTTGAAAATGCAATCATATTTCTATAGATTAATTTTCTCCTTTACATTCTCAGAATTATATTGGATTTTCTTTAAGAATGCTACAATATTTGTGGACAACTCACTTGCCATTTCTGTAGTGTTAATCATCCTAACTTCCTACTTACAAATAAATACTATATGTCAGATAGCTGAGTACATGAACCTCTTCACAATAGCTAGAAATTAAACCACAACAAAAAACCCTCCTGTGACCAGAAACAGAAAGTTAAGGGATTGTTCCAGTTACAATCTTTTTTTAAATAAAAAAAGATATTACCTTTGGTTTAAATTAAGGAATTCAAAAATCACATGCAATTTTGGTATAGCCATAGCTACCAAAACTATAGCTACCAATACCCTCTATATAGAAATATATGCTTAATAATCTACACACATAGCTGCTAAATTTCCTTATTTCTTGTATTCAGCAATTTTTAAGTAATATTAAATATCTATCAATATTTGTTTACATTTATTCCTTTAACTGAAAAAGAGAGAAAAAAATTTTAAGATTCTGTAACTACTGCTGTCTTCCCCTGCTTCACATGGATAATCTTATAAATCACCTCAGCTTCACCCAAGAATTATGAAGTTCACAGGGTGTATGACATGTTTCCAGAAGTACACCCTGCTTTCTTAACACTAGTGGTCCACAGCCCAGGCATTTAACCAAACCCTTCTCCTACCTGTACCATCTGTAGAAAAAGAAAGGCAAGTAAAACCTGCTTTGGTCAAGAAAGGAGGCAATGTTGGGACCATTTTTCAGGCTAGCAGCACAATTTAATAACTGATTGGGAAAAGCAGTAATGAGGTACTAGTCTTCAAAAGAATTGTCATAACTTTAATAATCTAAACAGCGTTCAGGGAGAGAAAAGGCAGAAGACTGGGCAGTGAGTTTGGAGAAACGTACTTCAATAGACAATGCTTCAACTACAAAGTCCTGCTTAAAATCAAATGTTTTTAGTTTTATTCTGTTATGAACTAATTAGTGCCTTTGCCAATACCAGACTAAACTGGACAACAATTATACTGCCAAAAAATACCATGCATCTATGCACTTGACTGTGCATCTTATAAACTAATTTTTCAGTTTTATAACAGAAAAATATAACCTTTTATTCTATCAAATCTTAATCTTTTCTATTAATGTAATACAGAATTTTTAAGTGATTAATAACTACAGTACAAGAATAAAATATTTTAACTTAGCTATGTAAACTATGTCAGTAAGGTACTTTCTTCTTCTAACTCCAGCATCTGCATTTACAAAGAAGTGCACTGACAAACAGGCATTCTTTTATTTTTGAAGTTTAAAATGAAGAGTGTTTTATGTTTCACTTCACATTCTCCTTATTTTTGTTTAAAAAAATGAAAAAGGCCATGATTACTTCTTTGACATTGACCTTCACTCCCTCTTCACAGAAGGAAAGATCTGTGCACTAGAGTATACTTTAAATGTTTTCCCTGTTACCTTGTTTGTCAAACAAATTAATTTACAAATAAAGCAAAATACTCAGTTAACCATCACTAAAACCATCACTAAATCACACATGAGAAGAAATGGATGTTTACCTCCTACCTTGTGACTGTGCAAGTCTCCCAGAAAGGATTTGTTAACAAGACTATCTAAATAAAAATATCAGTATAAAGTAAGCTAAAGACAAACCTCTATTTCTAGTATAAGCAGATTACAGAAGCAGACTGTGATGGGATTCTAAAAAGTCATCAACATTATTTGCTCAGTCAGAGCTATACATGCCTTAGAACTTTTACAAAGATTCTTGTTGGTTTAGGTAACAGTTCCTTACAGAACTAAATTTAAGAGACTTATTAATCAGTTTATGGTAAAGACTTCCTACTACAACCTTTTCATGTTTCTTTCCTGACACATGATGGATAAAATTCTATACTGACCAATGCCTTTTGAGAGTGGCAGAATGCTAATTCAGCATTTGCACAGAGCAGGCCCAGAACCTGGGTGCTGGTAAAACTGCACTTCCATTGCATTAGCTCTCGCCTCTTAAGTCTAAAGAATCCTTATACTTAGTGTTGCTAACTATCAAGATCAAGTTTTCTGAATGGAAGGTTCACGTGAAGTTTCCTCAAACAGTAGGAATTCCTGCATTAGCCACAATTTGTTTATAAAACGTGTAATCAGTCAACAACCACTACCCATTTAACCTAACTGCACTTTTTCTTAATGTAAATAGTTTCCATTTTCAAATCTTTCAGATGACCTGACTCCTGACTAAAAGTTTTTAACTGTGCACTGACGCCATGTGACTATTACATACAAGTACCTGTACAGTAACGTTAATTATTTCAGATTTCAACCAATCTGCTTGTCTGAGGCCTACATAATGAAACTATGTAATAGTTAAAGCAATAGCTTTGAAGAATGCAAACCAAGAAATCAATATATTCAATTTTATCTTAAAATAATAGAACAACTTGTCAGAATAGGACTCAACATCAGTAGGAGTGTTCACAAAAGAAACACTTGCTGAGGTTTAATAGTTGTGTTAGAGCTTCTTGGTGTTTTGGAGGGAGTAATGTTTTTCAAGGCAGTAACTACACACCACATGGTATGCCTTCTTAGCACTCAGAAAAATTTTGTGACTTAAAATACAAATTAACTACAATGGGCATTTTTTAAGATGTACAGTTTATCCACACACTAACAGCAATGAAAATACATTGACCAAGAAAAGTATCAATAAGAGAGCATAATATGCGAAGAAATAGAACTTCAAGACACCAATCCCAAATGATAGCAGAGATAAAGTAAAATGTCAATGGACTAAGCTCTGGAATGCAGTCATAGAAAAAGGATTGTGTATTAATGTATTTTCAAAATTTACCCTTTTTTGATTCATAATGTGAATCTGAAGAAAACCCAACCACACAAAAAACCAGCAACAAATCACAAGCCAAAATCCCAAAGCCAAAACGTTGCCACTAACACTGAATTTTTGATGTAAATCCAACCCATACAACACTGAATTCATTCTAGTGTGCCTGCTAATCAAAAAGCTTCACTGATACTCAGTTTTAGACTCCTTTACAGTTGGGTAGTAATAAAATAGTATTGAAAAAGCGAGGGGATCAAAGTTAGAAGTTTCATCCTTAATCACTCAATGAGAAAGTTATTTGAACACTAACTACATCTTAGCAACCTGCTGTATATAGTTTAAGTATGTTTAAATAGTTCAAAAAATAAGCATACATTCTCTGCATAAAACCAAGCCCCACAACCTGTAAGTTTCATCATGGGCAAAAACCCAACAGATTTTGCATTCTCTTTCTGTCAGTTCTGAAGTTACCTTATACTCATCTGCAGCAATCCACTCTGGCTCTTTTCTCTTCTTTTTCCCCTTTTTATCCTTGGTGTGCTTAGTACCAGAGGACTGGTAAGACTGCAGATCCACTCGTGAGTGAAACTGGTATCGGCCGCTTTCCACATCACAATAATAGTAAATTCCAGTTGCTGGGTCATAATACAGTTGGTTTTCCTTTATAAGAAATGAAGAACGTTATCATCACTTCAATAAACACCTTGTTCAAGGAAACATCTGATTAATAAAGAACCACATTTGAAGTTTGATAAAATGAAAGAACTGTGGTGGCTTGATCCTGGATGGCTACCAGATGCCCATCTAACCACTCTGTCAATTCTCCTCCTCAATAAGACTGGGAAAGAAAATAAGATGAAAAGCTCATAGGTCAAGACAGAGAGGTCCATGTCACGGGCAAGCCAGATTCGACTTGGAAATAGTTAAAATAGAAGATAAAGATCAAATGGAAGATAAGGATCAAATAAAAACACCTCTCCCAGTCTCTTTTTTTCCACAAGCTCAACTGTACCACTTCATTCCCAGCTCCTCTACCTGTCTTCCCCCACCTGAGTGGTGCAGGGAAGTGAGGAGCAGAGGGGCTGAGATCAGTTCATGAAAAGTCCCTCTCTTCTCCAACTTCTCCCCTGCCCAGCATGGGACCTTTAAGAACTGCTTCAAGCATGGGTCCTCCACAGGCCACAGCTCCTACCAGGGAGACCTGCTCTGGCATGGGCTCTCCACAGGTCAGTTCCCTAAAGAGCTACTTCTGTGTGGGATCCTCCATGGATTGTAGTGTGAGCAGCTTCAGCATGGTCTGCTCCGTGGACTGCAGGAAACTGCCTGCTCTGGTGCCTGGAGAACCTCCTCCTGTTCCTTCTTCTTTGCCCCTGGTGTTCACAGGGTTATTTTTCACACTCAACCCCCATACACACTGCACTGTGCAGAGTGATGCCCTTTCTTACGCTGCTTTCAGAGAGGTACCACCAGTTTCTCTAATGGCTGTGCTGTGCCCTGCAGTGGAACCTGCCATGTCCAGGCAGCCCCTGGCCTCTTCTCACAGAGGCTACCTCTATAGCCCCTGGCCCCATCATCAAAACTTTGCCAGTAAACACACTAAAAGAACATTTCCTGTAATTCAGAACACTTACTGAACAAGAAAAGATATTATTTTGGATAATTGTACCATAAACAGTAATCTATAGCCCCAAACATTTATGTATAACTAAATCCATAGACTAAGTCAAAAGCAATGGCATCCTTTTAAGACCTTAAAAATTAAGTCCAGAAGCATCCCGAAAACAAACAGTTGTGTACCTCACACATTTTTTAAAGTTGAGTTGAATATAACACTGCAAACAAACTCTCTGTTATCAGCATAGTAGTGTACATGTATATATCCACATATCTGTATATATATATACACACACGTCATAGGACAAAAAGAAAACCTTGTCAAAAGCCGTATAAAAATGTGTAACAAAAAATAACCATTAAGAAGTTCTGATCCATCATATAATCTGTTTTTCTAAAGAAGTGCTTTCTTTCCTGCCTCAAACTAGTTGGTAACAGTACTCAAGTAAAAGCACAAACATTTTGTGTATTTCCTCTCAATGTGCTTTTCACTGTGGAGAAGCAACTGACTTACTTCAGAAATACGTCTTTTTCTAAATAAGACATCTTTAAGCTCAAGCTTTTACATTTGAAAGAGTTACATATCAGCTTTATAGCATAAAATTTCTACAATTCCAAGTAACTTAAAGATCTAGGAGACATCAAAAAGAACTGAATTAAAATCTAAATTTGTATCTTAGCCTGCTATCTTTAATTTGACTGAAATAATTAAAAAACTAATTAACAAACTTTTAATGCTTTCATCTTCAGTAACCTGTTTTTCAAAACAAAAGATCAGCTTGGATCTTAGTTCTTTGCTCATATCAACTTTTACTAACAAAACTTTTGCAAGAGAGAAATAATGCCAAGGATTTTGGAAATGATCCTTACTGAATTGTAGTAGAATCCAGTGCTATGGTCATAATACAATCCTGTATTTTCATCATAAATAAATCCGGTCTGTGAAACAGCAGCCTCTGCAGCAGCTCTCAAGCTCTCTGCCAAAGAACCCTCTGGTACTGAAGTTTCTTCTGTATCCTGGTAACAGAAAATAAGAAAGGTAAGCGCTCTATGAACTTGGACTGTTTCAGAAGGCAAAAATGTGGCTGTAGTTTACTGATATACTCCTACTAATTTCAACAGGAGCAAGACTTCGGCCCGTGTCTTTTGTTTTTCCCCAGCTTTACTCAAAAGTGATTTGCATCAAAAATACACACAGGAAACATCTTTCAGAGCATTCCTAAGACAGATTTCTGCTCTCTCTTCCATTTCAGTTGCTAGATGCTAAGACACTCAGTCAAGTGAGTAACTCAAGAGAAGGCTGGAGAGCAGGAAAGAAAACCAACCCACCACAAAATAAACGAACCCCACCAACAATGTCGTTCTCCTCGTATGTTGCTTCCTTATGTCAATGGAAGAAAAAAAAAGTACTATTTAAGAAAATCAGCATGGACATACTGGACATACTCTGTTGATAAAAAAGATCCTGGTTCCAGGCTATGTAGGATATTTGTGCCTTTTTACAAAAATTCTCAAACTCCAGGACACAAATCTAAGAAGACGCTACACCTGGAACATACTACAGAAAGAACTAGTTTAGAAATAAAAGGATATTATCAGCACCAGACCATCACAAAAAATCAGTTCGTATTAAGACCTCAGGATCACAAGCACATCTTTTAGATGGAATATTAACAGAGTACTGATTTCAAAACTGGTAAAACCCCAGACAGTTCAGAAACCTGCGAATTCTGGACGAAATTTTCCTCTTCTCCATCTTCAGTAACTTTGGTGCTATCCTTCCTTAGTGGAATATTAGCACCTGTCTCTGATTCCTCTGTGGAATTACGCTCAGTGCCTTCAGTCTCGTGACTGTGCTGCACTGGTAGTTCAGATGCACAATCTTGAGTATCAGTGTGATTGTAATAATTTTCATAGTAGTAATAATCTGCAGGGCAGAGGAGGGAAGACAAAGAAAAGTTGAACTTGCATATATTAGCAAGGCAGTATTTTACTAATGCAGTTTAAGGATGCTAAATCTTAAACCGGAAATTTATGCAAGTAAGTAGTCTAATAAAAATCAAGTATTAGGTAGCGTCTCTACTTTGAATTTATTCCACTCTTACTGAACAAATTATGTCTTGTTTTAATATACTTCAAAAATTGGTAAAGCATGCACGTTTGTAACATGAGATTACTACGTTACAAAGTACAATAGCATGAATTCTGCTAGTCCATGCTACATTTTATCCTGAATTAATGGCTTGAATAAATAGGAAATGGTCTGTAAGAAAACATCAGGTTACTGAGTTTAATTCAGCAAAGGATATAGACTTGAAATGTATTCTGTATTACAAAATTTTCAAACTAAGATACTGTTCAAGATGCCCATTTAAACAATCACCACCCTCTCTACCTGCTTGTGACCATGCAGCACAGTCCTCTGTCTGTACTTCTACACTAGACGTATCTTTCTCCTTTCTTTTATGGATTTCTTTAGTGAGTTCTTCTACCTGAAAGGAAAATTGCATGTTAAGAACACAGTACTGCATTTTAGTGGTCTGCATCTCAGAAAAGAAGTCAGCCTATTCTGCATTCTATAATTCAAACAAAACATAATGCCATCACAGGTGTTCGAAGCGATTTTGTTTGGCAGGAGACAATTTTGTACTTAAATGGCTGGCATAAAGAAACACGTAATTTCTACTCACAAAAGAACAGAGAAACTTAACCGAGGTTATTCCTAAATGCTCACCCTGTAAAGCTGGATTTCAAGCAATGACCACTATTCTGTGGTGATGACTGTGGCATTTACAAAACACAGAATGTTCTGAACTAGGAGGGATCCACAAGGATCATCAAGTCCAACTCTTGGCCCTGCACAGGACATCCCCAAGAATCACACCATGTGCCTGAGAGCTCTGTGCTTCTCGAGCTCTGTCAGGCTTTGTGCTGCGACCACTTCTCTGGGGAACCTCTTCCATTCCCCAAGCATCCCCTGTGTGAAGAACCTTTTTCTAATATCCAATCTAAAACTCCCCTGCCACAACTTCAGGCCGTTCCCCCGGGTTCTGCCTGAGAGATCAGTGCTGTCCGTCTGCCTCCCCTCACAAGGAAGCTATACATCGCGATGAGGGCTCAGCTTCCCCGTTTTGCCAGAAGCATTCACAGGG
This sequence comes from Falcunculus frontatus, assembly GCA_013398115.1. Classification (NCBI taxonomy): domain Eukaryota; kingdom Metazoa; phylum Chordata; class Aves; order Passeriformes; genus Falcunculus; species Falcunculus frontatus. The sequence continues at coordinate 1,206,083 of VZRV01006657.1, forward strand.
TAGTTTTTCCACTCTTCCTTTACCTCACACTTCGTTTAATAAACTTCTTTTCTTCGGTTACATATACTCTTTCCTTCTGACTGCAAATCTAACCTTGTGGCAGAGAAGGCGTTACCGTTCTCACCGCCAAGGTCTGACTCAAGACCTCAAACCGGCTCTGGTCGCCCGCAGGCCAGGAGAGCCCGACTGGCTCCGGGAGCCGAGGGACCAGGTGGAACAGGCACGTCGAGTGGATGGGACAAGCGGAGCGCGGCCCGAGCGGCAGCCGGTGGAGAGGTGGCGGCCGCGGGGGTCCCGTGCGCCCGGCCCGGAGGGGGCGGAACGGCCGGAGGCCGCGGTGCCCGGGGTGGGGGGCCCTACCTGCCTCCTGAGCGCCTCGCCGCCCTCCCGCTCCCGGCGGTACAGGCGTTGGGTGCGCCGCAGCCGCCGCCGCGCCCGCTCCAGCTGCGCG
>VZRV01006657.1:1206658-1244259 GCA_013398115.1 Falcunculus frontatus
CGCGGCGCGCGGCCCGGAAAGACAGCGGCAGCAGCCGGAAGCGGCGCGCGCGGCAGTGCGCGTGCGCCCGGGAAGGGGTTGCGGCTGCCGCGGGACGGGCGGAGCGCGGGGACGGGCCCACAGCGGGGACTGGGGAGCCGCGGGGACGGGCCCACAGCGGGGACTGGGGAGCCGCGGGGATGCCCGTGGTACAGCGGCAGCGTCGGCGGGAAGCTGAGAGGAGGAGCAGCAACCCCCAAAGGCGGGGCGGTTTCGGGGCCGGACGTGCTCGGATCTGTTCCCGACATCCACCATCACCTGCGCTCCCTCGTACCAGGCAGTTTGCTGCTGGTAGTGGGCCTCAGGGTTCCAGCTGCATCATACAACAGAATGAAAAGTAATTCTAGCGTATACTTTCATACAAAAGTATGGCACTTTTTTGTTTGTTTTTTATTGGTGTTTGTTTGTTTTGGAGTGGGAAGGGGGAAGCTTCTTGAGACTTCTCAGTCAACAGTGTGGCAAAGCACGCCATATCCTGGCTAGAAGTGGTTGGAGCCATTTAAACAGCATTTGGAGTCGGTGCTGAGAACTGCAGTACTGCAGCCCTGTGTAAGTTGCTGTTCCTGGGATTTATAGAAGCAGCTGCAGAAGGTTCTTGGGTGTTCCCCCTGAGCCCCATCTCAAATATCATAATTTTCCAAACTTAACCTCACCGACTTCTTTTTTGAAGTGTGCTTTCTCTGCTGACCGCAGTGCTTCTCAGTTGTTAATAAACTATGATACACTCTTTTGGTTTTGTGTCTTGCTGCAGAAACGAGAAATATATTGTAGTAGGTTATAGCCTATTAGCTTTTAGATCTAGCAATAGTGAACGTATTGCATACATGGACATCTACATCTGCCTTCAGGTATGTCCTGAATGATGCACCACCTTTAGACTTCCGATTTCACCAGTTTTATTGAAGTAATGTATTCATTTTATTTACATGCATGTTTTTTTAATATATATTACATTTCCAAAAAATAGTCAGTCCAAAGACACTTGAGTTCAAAAACCACGGTACCTGGCAGTGCTAATTTAACAAGAATTCTACTGTTCAGTGCAAAAACATGCAGTCATGTGCCATTCTTACTGGAAACCATCAGAATCAAATGCCTGACCTATATAAGGTGGATTACGTGAGCAGGCAAGAAGCAAATCTACGTCTGTCCATATCCTAACTCAAAGGAAATGGGCAAAAAATACATGTATTTTGTCTTCTCTAAGGCATTTTGTAAAAGGAAGTAAAGCTCTAGCATGGACTGGAGGTCCTAAGAGATACTGAAATAACTAACAGAGTTTCAGACCTCAGTTTTGCTCTTCTGTAATTTCTCATTAGAAAGGTATGTCTCATCAGTTGAGAATTAGTGTATTGTCTCTATCAAAAAGTGTTTTATTGTTTTATTTTGGGTAATGCTTTTGTTTGTATCAGGATGGTTTCACTTAATGTGTGTAAGTAAAAAAGGACCTGAGCTGGCGGGAGATATTTCCTGAAAGAGCAGATTTCATTCATTGCCCTGTATTAAATTGCAGTAAGTTTAGGGAATAGCACTATCGTCTTTTTTTAAAAGACTGGCCTTTGATCTGCAAGTTAAATATACAGTTGTAAAAGTAATGGATGTTGCAATTCAAGCAGCAATAAGAAGATGAAAAGTGATGCCAGCACTTCAAAGAGTGCCTGTTCCTAAAGCTTTGCAGCAGATGAAAATGGAGAGGGTAGAGGTGATGTGCATCCCTGCCACCAATCTGTCAGTGCCTCTGAATATGCCACTTTCCTACCCATGTTGTTAGTGCGCCCTTGACATGGACTCGTGAACTGCTGTTGCAACCACTCTGTACTCCTTGATTCTTTGGGATGGGGTAGTTACACTTAGAAGTGCAGGTGGCATCCCAATCCAGCTAGACAGAAAACAGATGCCTAGTTCCTGCACCGTCTGTATTAAAAAGAGGTGAGGACTTCAGTTGCAGGGGCATTTGCCACCAAAGGACAGAGGGCTGTGGAATAAAAATGAAGTGGCTTGTAGGAAATGGGGACAGCAAGGCTGCTGGAACATAGGCTGTCTGGCCAAGGGCATTATCTCTGGAAGACCTCTCCTCACCAAACAGCTATCACAAGCCCAGACCTCCATGAAAGAAAATGCCACAGTGCATGCTGCCTGCACAAGCCAAATTCAGGAGCCCAACACTGTCAGGGCCTGGAGGTGTAGGAAGGGTGAAGACACAGAGCTCTGTTGCTGTCTGTTCTTTCCCGATGCTGATGATATGCAGGAACAACCAAGAGTTGCAGGAACATGTGCCAGCCCAGCATGCATGGCTCTGGGACTGCTCTCTCTGTTCCCTCATTCCCCTACCCCAGTGGAGGATGTGGTCCTCATCTATTGCTTTTTGCAGGTTTCTCCTTCTGAAGGGCAGTGCACAGAGGTGGAGGAGTGCTTAAAGCCATTCTTGCCATCACATCTTCAAGGCATTGTCCCACCTCTGAAATGGTAAAGGCTGCTATGAGGATGATTACATGTGTGTTTTGTATAGATGAGCTTACATATAGTGATTCCAAATTCCTTGAGATTTGTAAGCTTCCTGCTCATAGTCCTGTATCCTTGTATCTTGTCTTCTCCACGTGGGTGCCAGCCCCACTGCACTTCAGGTTTTGGGGTAAATCTCTGGCTGCTCTTTTCTGGTTTGAGGTTTCTTAGGAAGTGGTGATCCTGGGCCTGGCAGATACTTCTTTCTAGCCTTGCAATGACATAGAGATTCTCGAGAAAATTCTTCAGGTGGTGATAGCATACCTTGAGCTATGGATTTTCACAGGGAAATCCTCAAAAGTCTTCCTGGAACTTAATAGTTCTTTCATCAGCATATCACATTCGATGAGGCAATAACAAATGCCATGTTCAGTGCTGTAACAACCTATTTTAAGTAATAGTAGCACTGTTGCACACATCACAACCTACATATACATCTTAAAGAGAAGTCAGCTGCAGGGAAATGAAAGAGAAAACCAGTTGAAGTAGATCAAGCTGCAGATCTTTTCAGCAGGGAATCCAGAGGTTTTCTTCTGTGTCAGCACCTTCCTTTTCATATGAATGTACATTACTTGGAAAAACAGATGCTTCCAAACTTGGTCTAGGCTCTCTAGTGTGGTCCTAAGCTTTTTTAAGGTGGGAACATTGTCTAGAGTGGCACTTCTCAGAGAACAAATTCTTTAGTACATCCACCAGAGTCACACTGTCTACCTCCTGCCATGGTGCTGCTTTGAAGAAGGCAAATTGCCTATGGGTAGATTAAAAGCTCCGTTGCTGTAATGTTGAGTTAAAGCTACAGGAGGCCAGAATGTGTCATGCCAGAGATCTTCATGCAGATCCTCAGAGCTTGGGCAGATCACTGGCTCAGCTTTGCTCTGGTGTGGGGTCCCAGCAGCATCTTCTCAGGGACATGAGGAGTATTTCTGCAGAAAAGCAGCCCCAGAACACTGTGTATCCAAACAGAAGACAACTGGTCAGTGACCTCTGTTCTGATAGGTACTGAGGATATTGTGGCACGGGAGATTTGTAAAGCAGGACCAGGAAGTGCTTGTGAAAGGCTGCAGGTAGCAGCAAAAGGTCAGTAATTTTAGATGGAATTCATGCTATGCAGACCGTTTCAGCTGGTGTTGACTGCTTGTTTTGTGATAGCACAGAGATTTCAAATAGAATCAGTGAACTACTTGCTACAATCTTGCTGCAGCAACTTTGAACCAGTTTTAAGATACCAGTATTAATAAGGCTTTAAATTTTCTGCATGTGAGATTCCTCTTGTCTCTGCATCATGGGTGGCTGTTTCCCTTCACAGCATCTTAAGGCTTCTGGGATCACACAGACACCAACTGCACGTAATAGACCTACCCATTGTCCTACTGCAAGGACGGGATCCTCGGTTTGCAGCTTGGGATACTGGTCCCATGTCGAGGCATTTGAAAGTGAGACATCACAGCACACAGCACTGCAGTGCTTGAGCCCTGTGAACATATTTCTAATATTCCTAGAGCTTCTGACCTTGAGACATTCAAGAGTAAGAATGTGAACTCAGAAAATCCAAATTTGTCTAGCCATGAGTTCATGCAGTGGTCCTTTTCCCTTTGTGTTTTCCTGTAAAACAGGGATGTTAAAAGAAAATAGCTTTTACCACTAGGTGGCATTTAAGGATTGTGTTTGGTGGGTTTTGTGCTTTTGTTGGTGTGATTTTGCTTTGTGTTTTTTGTGGGTTTTGTTTGTTTGTTTGTTTGTTTGTTGTTTCATTGGTTTTTTGTTTTTATTTTTTTTAATGCCCTGAAACACAGTATTGAAAATTGCCTAACTAGGCAAAATGGATTGGTAACCTAGTTTCCTCTCTCCCTCCAGCTGCTGGAGACAGTCACTGAAACTGGCTTTTAGCTATTCCTTGAGATGATCTGATCTAAGGGCTGCCAGCAGAGTAAAGGAGCAAGACTTGCCTGTTGTGTCTATAGGAGTTGATACCCTAGAGAGAGTGAATCACGTGCTTCTAAGGGACAGCTTCTGTCTACCCTTCTCTTTTGGAATCTCTGCTCCTGGGAGATACCTCTGTCCTTAGTGCTGCAGAGTGAACAGATACCTTAACAGAGACACCCAAGTTGCTCCAAAGTCACAGTGCTCTTTTCTGAACTTGCTATTGATGCAGAGGAATAAATATGGATGTGCCTTTCTTGCTGTACAAGAGATAACATTGCCTGCATTTTGTCATTACGCCCTGAGCAGCTTGTCTCAAAAAGCACATGCACGTTCAGAGCATGTGTGAGTCACCATCCACCTGCCAGCGGGGACAGGTCACGGGGAGAGCGTCAACCTAAACTCTTTGATACTAACTTTACTTACATGTTTTTTAAGGGCTATTCAACACTTTTTTTTTTTCAGTGGCATAAAGCTTCCAAACATCTGACATTTTTGCTTAGTGATTGCAAATAAACTTTGACAACTTTGCTCAGCTGCAAAGGCAAAAATAGATTAATGCAGGTAGGAGTCAAAGTAGTAAATGAAGGCTGGTCTCTGAAGACAGCAGAGTTCAATATCTGGGGCTCCGGCTGAAGATCCCAGAAAAAACAACATCTGATGCTAATGATGCCAAAAAGCAGTGCTGCATCCCCATCCCTCCCTGCAGTGCTGCATCCCCATCCCAGAAGATCTCGCCGGCATGACAATCATGGTGGATTTGTTAGCTTGTGTCATGCATGCCCCTTTGTCAGGGCAGCAGCAGGAGAGAGAGTTCTCTCTTTTCTTGGGATGTGATATTGTGGTGTCCAATGCCTGTCGTGTGCTTGCACCCAAGGAGCATGCCTTCCCACTCTGCTCTTTCCAAGTACCTATGTGCAAACCCACTTCATCCGCTCCATCTACACTTCTGCACCAGCCCTGCTGACATTTCTCCTGCTCTTCACCCTGGCCTCTGGCAAACCTTAGGCTAACAATGGCCAGGCGATGACATAGAAGTGTGTGGTTTCCCTGCACACTTCCTACAGGGCCGTTCTCTGCCTGTAGCATGCCCCAGAATCAAAGATGACAGTGCTTGTTACAGGAAGAGCAACAGTCACACAGCAGTCACACAGGCCAATGAAAAACAGATGGCTAAAACCAAGAAAACTGCCTGTGTGGGTTTGTTTATCGCATGATATCAGGGCAGAAAGTGTGTCCATCTCTCCATGGCCGATCATGCAGTAAGAACATCAAACAGGGTTTTACACCTGTTTGATCAGCAATGCTTAAATATTAGTAATTGCTACTAATAATGCTATAATACTTGTAGTATTAATTATTACACATATTTGTGGAAGTTGCAGTATTCCCACTTTCTCTCATGATGCTACAGGTTGCATAATTTTTATGTTCTGGTTTTAGTAAAGAATCAAAAGGAACACAAAAATACTGGATGATGTGAAGGTGTGAATTTGAAACACTTAAACAAATTGCTGACAATTAAAAAGCTCTCTTTGACGGAATTTTTCTTGCAAATGCAGTACTTCTCCATCTGGGTCATTGTGGGGGGGAAAAAAAGTGAAAGAGATAGTTTTGTGAGGGGAAAATAGGAAGCAAAGGAAGCAAACTCATCACTGGGTTAATTAAACTGGCAGGTTTCTTCCTGACTCGTATTTCATGAGAAATTCTATAGGTGTATTATCTGTTAAAAAGTAGCTGGAGTAGTGATCCCAAAACTGCTGTAGTCATTTATAGCCATGGACAGATGCATGTAATTGTTAACATTCCAACACTATTATGATGAGGCTCTAATTAAGAACGAATCAAGTGTGACCTGTTTTAATACATATGCCATATGAATTACCTGACATTCCACTGGAAGCCTGAGGAGTTAAAATTATCTCAATAGCTTTATTATCTGAATTGGAGCCAAATGGAATTAAATCTAGTTAAAACAAAAAAAGAGTCAAATTTTAATATTAATTATTAGATAATTAAATGAGAACCAAGTGCAACTCAATGTCCAGGCTATCAGCGGTTTTGATACAAAGCCAGATTTTTAAATTTTGCATTTCTTTGGGTTGACATAGGCAATACATCTGATTTTTATCTAGAGTATAGGCTTTTTCTGCAAAAATTACCATCTTTTCTATTCTGTGATAAAGTAACATTTAGGATTGTGGAGTTTTAGCTTTTTTCATTCTCGGCAGCCTCTTGAGTCTGATTCATTCCTCACATCCAGAACAGCTTCCATCCCTTTGGAACGGAACAAAAGTTGTGTCAGATAAGCAATGTTCAACATGATATCCTGTTCCCAATTATACCCCTATGATTTTCCTGTGGTTTCTCTTTCTGGGGGCCTGTTAGTCCTGGAAGAGAACATTCAGGCTGTAGTATTTTCAGTTTGCCATGTGAACTAGGTCTTTCAGTATAAACTTTAAAACTGTATTTGTGAATACACTGTCAGAATCTGTATCTGCATTTAACTTGTATTTTCATGTCACACACACATATGTGAATCGAAGAGGGTTTAGAGCTTTTATCATGACAAACGCAGGGTTTTCTAAGTCACTCTATTTAAAGGGGCATACCTTATTCCCGCCACATAATCTTCATCAGAAATATTTATGTCATTTTCCCAATGTATTCCATCAAGTCCTAAAACAGATCAGGAATAATATTTACTGCAGGAAAGACACAATGCATGACTGGGAAGGTTGTGCTCTCATAGAGACATGCTGTACTTTGGGTCAATAGCTGAGGTTCAGCTCAACTCCAAAACCAGTTCTGATAAGCCAGAATAGGGAGATGTAGCAGGTGTTTTAGAGGGTTTGCTCTACATGATGGTGAAACTTGTGATGTCTTTCTTTTCTCACCACTCTGCTTAGTTGGCTTTCCAAACATCAATAAATCACAAAAATGAGTGTTTTTAAAATATGAGCAGAGCTCTGAAAAAGTTGTTTTCTTGCTGTGTGTTAGAAAAGTGTAGCAAGTAAGCAGGAATACATCTGTGTTTTGAAAACAGGAAGGCTAGCAGCGAAAATTCCACCAAGACCATGGTCTCAAGGCAGTCCTCAGTTCATATGGCTTTTTGTCTTCCCCAGAAGCTATTACAATGTTTTCTTTCCACATGGAGATTCTTCTTACAAATCAGCTGCTTTGAAACCCTGGGATTTACCAGGCTCTTCTTTTTGATTGTCATCTCAGGGTGAGTGTGTAAAGAAACATGCAGGAGAAAGTTGCTCCCCAGGTGGTAATGGCTACTGTTCTCTCTTTGCCAAGACAAATACACCAAATTCCTTTGCCAGAATTATCTTGATATTGACTGGCCTATACTCTTTGTTTGCCACTGTATTATTCCCTTAAATTTCTGTTGAGATGTACATGTGCAAGTAAACAAGTCACCACAAAATTTCTGTCTAGATCCCCATGAGCTGCAGAGCATAACAGCTGCCTCGTTATTAACCACACCAAAACTCACTGTTTGGACTTCTTGTTCTCACTCCAGAGTGCCAGTTTGCCTGCCCAGTTTTTGAAGAGTATGAGACTGGCTACAAGTGAGACCAACAGAAAGCCAAACTTCTCACTGTTACTGCAGTTTTTGATACGTGATCCAGCTACTGAATTAGTGATGACAAACCAACTTTGAAATAGTAGCAAAACTGAAGGAAAGCCTAAATGATGTATGAGGCTGCTAGCTTTTTTTCTTTGTCTTTCTCTTATCTTCCTTGCTGCTAGTGTTGCCTGTGCCAAGCCATAAAGCAGTCCTCTTTTTCACTGCAGAGGGGGCACAAACACTTCTAGAAGTTGCTATTCATGCCCACAATGATGTTCAGAACCCAGCTACTCATGTCAGGAAGACTGTAGTGTGAAACTGTAATGCTACTCACTGTCATGCCTCTGTTCAAATGACTGCTTGGTCAGTAATCAGTCCCAGCGTCATAATTCTGGTGCAAACATCTATATTCTTCCTGTGCATAATGAGAGGGTTAAAGAGAGAATTTTATTACTACGTTGCCAGTATAAACTAATCACCTCTACCCTGAGGAACATACTAATAGCTTTTCAGATGAGAGGGGAAAAAATTCTGCCCTGTGTTAGCTAGATTTTTCAAGATATTTTAATAGTAAACAATTTATCTTTTGCCAAAGTAGTGACGAGGGACAGAGAGATAAAAATACTGGATGCTTTTGATGTGAAACTGGGCAAGAATTAGGAACTTATTTCAACAGCTCTAATGTACTGAGAAATAAAAATATTCTCAAGCCATTAAAACTCTCAGAGAGGCTGGATGGCTGCCAGTGCAAAGGTCTGTGACATTGATACACGCATCCTTGTCTTAATAGCTCTTCAGAGAAAACTGGAAAATTTTGCAACACAGAAATTCCTCCTTACGATCAAGCATCTCAGACCACTTTGTTCCACGTGGTGGCGAAGTTTCCCCCTGGCCACTTTGATCCTTTCTTTCTCTTCAGTCTTTCTGATACCCTTTGAGGTTATGTGAAGGAGCTGGGAGCTGGACTGCCAGGCCTGACTGCAGGTGGTTACAGCTAGTGGAAAAGACCTTCTCTGAAAGGCTCAGGGCTGATACCTGGGGCCAGGGCCTAACTTGTTCAAAAGCCAGCAGCAGCAGCTGGAAATCTGAGCCCTCAAGCCTGGATGTGGTGAACAGAAACTGCAAGGAAAGTCAGTTCCTCTCTCAGGAGTGGAGAACTGACAGAGCAGGTAAAGGCCACCGATGCAACAGTGGCTACATCCTGCATGGCTCCAGCCCTCAGCCTCTGCACAGTTCTGTGTGTGCCTCTGGCATGTGCAGAAATTGAATGAGGAAGGGAAAAGCAGCTCCTTGTTGGTTCTGTGCCGCTCATGCTCTCACCTTGGCCCAGTCAGAGCCAAGAGGCACTGGCTCCTCTGCCAGCTGCCCACCAACCCAGGGCAAGGGTGGCCAGTAGGGTCCTTCCTTCCTGTGCAGGAGCAGTGGGGCCACAGATACGGCCGGTGTGATGTGCAAATGTGCTGTCCTGGGGAACTGTGCTCAGGAGTGTCCGCATGTGTACTTGAATTTATTAATGTTGATGCAACTGTGCTGTATCACTATTCAGCCCCCCACCAGCTTCTCCTCAGCTTCTGGAGTTATACAAGCAAGCCTACTCCTTCCCTGCCCTTGCATAGCTGTATGTGAATACTGAACGTGTGTGAGAGGACTCTTCAAGACTCTTGTGCCTTTCCCTTCTTGAGACAAGTTTTCTTGAGATGCTGTGGTAAAATTTTGAGATTAATGAGTTTTTTTTAGGGGATTTCTAACAAAATTTGTAGGGGAGGGGTATTTGAGTACTCATGTGGGCTGCTGAGATGCTCTGTCTCTCAGAGAAAAGATCTTGTCATTAGGGTGATGTGCAGGATCTGGTGGCCGTGAAGAGTTGCACCTCAGACCTGTGTTTGGACTCAGGAAATATCTGTCGCTCTGCTTCATCTATCATCAGTGACTAACCCCAGGTTTTATGAACTCTAGTTCTTCCTAACATTTTAACCTCAAAGCATTGCAGACCAACCAGGGACGAACTTGCTTTAAATAATTAGCATATTCTTGTATGCATACATTCCAGGTCTTCACTCAAGGAAAACCATTAAATTACCTTTTGCTGGGATTCAAATCCTTTAGTGACAGATTTAAGGTAGAGCTAACTCTTGCTGCTGCCTTTTATGTACTTGGGTCTGGTCCATGCATGGAAATGTAATTTAACTTGGGCAGGTATCACAGTACCACAGCTGAGCCACTCCCAGAACTGGTAACAGACACCACCAGGGCAAGCGCTGTGCTTTGTAAATAAACCTGCTTGCTAGCAACCACTCTATAAATCGCTAATGCAAGACATACTGTACAGCACAGATAAAGCTTCAGAGGGGGATCTTATAAAGCATCCAGCACACACAAGGAACAGCTGCGATATCCCTCCAGTTGCCCCCCTAACCAGATTAGAAAGCTCATGCTGAAGTACTGAAGGCATGTGACAGACTGTGTCTGTCTTCTGCCTTTGCCTACTAGTTTAAGCACATTGTGAAAAGTTTTGCATACTTCTCTTCAAAACAGCAGATGAAGTATGAAGTTACACATACGGATCTTATTTAAGTTATCTCTACACAGAATTGATATGTAAAGGTGGTAACATTCAAAAAGGATTGGCATTCAGAGTTTTCCTGTGAATAAAATATAAACTTCTTTAGTATGTAAGTATATGGTGATTCTTAAGACACCTCAGAGATACCTGACGATAGTGGTTGAAAATATGGTTGTGGAGTCTTTTCAGAAAAACCTTTTGATCTTGTGAGGTGCTGGTAGACCGCAGTGCAAGTACGTGCTGCTGACAGCATGGTTTTCCAAGGTGATACGAGCTTATTTCACCCCTACTGGGTGAGCCCCTGGCCTGTGAGCACAGATGGAACTGCAGCAATTCTAATGGGGTCACAACAGGGTGAATCATTTGATAGTCAGGCTTGAATTTTCTATCATAGCAAGAAAATCTGCCAACCACTGATTGAAAAAGAGAAGGCTGGGGCAGAATTTGGAGGGAGAAGGAAGTTCCTGTTTCTATAATCAGTGGCTTTTGGTGTACAAGGATCTTCCAGGTCACAAGAAATGAGAAGAAACAGTTCCCCTGAAATGGCCCACAGGTGCAGAAGATTGGCATAAACCCAACAGAACAATATGTGGAAGAACACATCAGTGCTGGGTGAAGGTGTCTCTAGCTGACAGAAGGCATAATCTACACACATAGGGCGTGAGCAGTCACTGCACATTTTGTACAAGCCCACACAAGCCAGTGCAAACAGTTCTGTATGTACTAAGTTTACTGAAAACATTTGTTTCCATTATGTAGGATTCCAGCTCCAGACTGGTTTTTTTTTTTTCCAAATAAAAGTGCAGGACAGCTTTAAATCCATCTTAGCTATAAAAATTTGCAGATCTTTAATGTTCAGTGCTCCATGCAGATGTTATCAGGGCCTGTAACTCATTTTTTCAGCCACCATGGTAATGGGTCATGGTAGTGTTCCACAAGTTACATATTCTTCCCTATAGCCAAAAATTAACTTCGCTAATGAAATGCTTCATCCTGGAAAACCTGATCAAGTAAATGTCTTTCCCCCCAGTGACTGTTCTAGGAAATCCTTTACAACAAACATTTTTAAAATTTAGAGCCTTGGAGGGTTCTTTAGGTGATGTTTCCCCTTGGAATCCATTAAGGCAGCATCTGCATCTTTCTGAGAAGGTTTTCAGGTGAAGTGAACCATAAGATTGCTTCCAAGTAAACATTCATCTCTACCTAGAAAAGGCCTCATTACTCAGTAGGTTATACAGTCATTACTGGTTCTCATCTCGAGAGCTTGCAGAGTTGCCTGGAGCCTCGTCTAAGTGTTTTAGCACTGGCAAAAATGGGTATTAATGATTAGACCTAATAGGGCCACATTGTAAGGTTTGATTTGAATGCCACTGAGTAACTGGGCCACCTGGAGTTGACCTGCCTGAAAATGTCAGCACAGCATGTGACTATTGAGAGGGTTAGGCACTGCTGTTTCGATTAGTCATTTTATGACTCTGTCCCTAAATCCATCCATTCAGCCTTTTTTGGGCTTAAAGCCAACCCCAGCTGCTCAGGCTGGGAACTGCCTTCTCTTAGGAAGACCGAAGGAAATGATTTGTGCTGTGTCTATTTGAATCAAAGATCAGCAGGGGAGACTTTCTTCTCATCACAAGTGAATTCAAGGCTGCGAGTGACAGGTAGGCCACCACTGTAGCTTATAATGACTCCAGTTAAATCCCCAGCTGCATATTTTAATTGCAAAGTTTAAATTAGGATATTGTACAAAGAGGGTTCCAGATGTAGGTGTCTTGCTTTCTTAAAATAATCCTTACAGAGCAGTCACATGCCTAAAGCTCTATGATGTAGTAAAACTCTTCTGTCAAGCCATGACAGGTACCAATGGGCTATGCAGTATTTGAATGCAAATCTGACTCCGACTCTAACACTTAAAAGATGCTGTCTCTTGAGATAGCCATCTCTGGAGTCATCCCTCTTATTCAGAAGTGTAGTTACACACTAAATATAGAGATCAAAATTATAACTAAAGTTAATTTTGTGAATTGAATTAAGTCAGTTGTGGTGACTGATTTCAGAAAAATGTGGAGATCTCCACTTTTCAGCAACAATATCCATATAGTCTGTGTCTGATTATGGGATTGAAGGATAATTCAAGTCACAAGGGACCTTCAGAGGTCCTTGGAGCAAACTCCTGCCCAGAACAGAGTCAGCAATGAGGTCAAACCAGATTATACAGGATTTGTCATGTTACTTCAATGTCCATCGCTCTCTGCAAGTTTTGATCCTTGCCCTCACCTTCTTTCCTCCTGCACAATCTGAGGATCACATACAGCAAGATAGTTGGACTTGCTCATCTTGGAGGTCTTTTCCAACCTTAATGATCCTATGATTCAATGACAGTCTCCCACGTTTGCACTAAACAATGTGAATATATATTTTTTATATATATTTATATGTAGCAAATGGAGTGAGTGCTTAGACAAGTCCTGCCGTAGGCTTAGATTTCTGGCAGTGGCTTTATTTGAGGTGACCTGCACCCCAAATTGCTCTCACTTGCAAGTTCTTAAGGATGGCCAATTAGGTCTACTAGAAAATGAATTGTTTTTTGAATAGACACAAGATTAACAGACAAAAGATTTTAATAAACTACTTACTACCCAGGATAAACAAAATAACTATTAGTAGATACATTAACAGTGTGTGATAAAGATATCTATATTATAGATAGTGAAGAAATAGTATAGATTTGGGAAATCAATGTAACTTACCTCCTAATTGATGATGGTGCACATGACTTTCCTTTCACTCAGCTCCTGGGAAAGTAACTCAAGACAGGCATCCTCATTCTGAGGAGAGGTCCCCACACATTTCCAGGGAATGTGCGGAAGACTTCTGCTTTGTGGGTTTCGTGTAGCTTCTATAATTTGTAAAGTGAAGTGTCTGCCAGTCAGAAATTCAAGGCTTATCTTTCTTCAATCTGCTCTCAAGGGAAGATGTTTATTGTCAGCTGGGAGTGCCACCTCCATGGCAGCAGAGATAACTCACTACCGGACAGATATCCAGCTTGGGTTATCTCATGAATTAGCAGATTCATGTGAGGGGGAAAATGCCCTGAATTATTGCACCAGCTGATAGACAGAAAAGATAAGTTCTTCTGGGGTAGAGAGGAAGTCCTGCTACAATGTATTAGCAAAATACTGGGAAACAGAACCCAAAATACCTCTGTGCTCATTCATGCCTTATTAAGTTGATTCATTTCATCCTTAGTTTTGATTCTTGCCTCACCACTTTTCTTCAGCCTTAAACAGGATCTCACAGAGTAAGGTTCAGTTTCTGCATTAAAAAACATTTACAGAAATGTGCCATATCTTTTGCCACATAGCTGTCACTATAATATAATGTCTCAAAAATTATTTCTTTGTATACAGCAGAATTATATTTCTGAGTTGAACACTAGTCACAGGTCTGTATCAATTGGCTTGCCAGCTCTTTCACATATGTCTTTTTCATGTTCTCAAATACAGACTTTCTTTTTTTTGTGTGTGATCAAAGGTGTCTGTTGTTGATACTACTGTCCATCTTGTCAGTTGGTTACAAGGTTGTGGGAATTTGCTATCCTATTTCAGTACATCATTAATTTTCCTTGAATATCTTTAATGAAATACCAGCAGAAACATTTTCAAATCATCACCACTGCTTTCTGTCTGTGCAGGAGTCAATCTTTGACCAAAGTGGAGAATGAGCTCCACACTGAAGCAGCCTGGGTACCCTCTCCTCCCGCTTCAAAGATGCCTTCAAAGACTTGGCTCCCAGATGCCTGCAAATAGTAGTGTTAATGCTGGAAGTTACCAGTGCCAGAAGTTAGGAGAAAGCAGTCACACAACTTCTTTTGCCTATTCTTCAGATTCTATTTACTAAGGAAGCTCTCATCTTGGGCTGCAGTTATGACTCAGACCAATGTGAGAAAATATTTCAAGAAGCTCATGAGTCTTAATCATTATACTCCACCAGATGTCAGGGAGCTCTCAAAGTTTTTCAGAGACAAAACTCCAGTTCTTATCCATCTGCTCAGGACTAATTAAAATATGGTCTGGACAAGACCGAGATGCATGTTGAATAACTTAGCATAGGAAGAAAAAGTGCTAGCAAGGCAACTTCTGTGAAACAATTAGCACTCTGCAGGCCACAAACACTCAGAGCTGTTGTTGCCATCCATTCCCACAGTAACTTTAACAGGCACTCCCGCAGTAACTTTAACAGGCAATCCTTTTGTCTCTGTGCTTATGAGGGACGTCTTTAAATGGTCCCGTTACTTTTAATGTCCATCTACAGGCCCCGAAAATCAATTTTGGACAACCAAGGCTGAGCTGAGCTGCATTAGTGGCTTTTGCATAACTTTGCTGCATCGTGGTGCTGGCTGGTACGGAGAAGTGTTGTAAGTTTGTCACTGTGCAAAAGAAGACTGTGTTTGTCATCATTCCCTACAGGCAGGAAATACGGAAACAGCATCCAGGAAAAAGGGAACAATGGCTGAAACAATTCATCTAGAGGAATTGCATTCAAAAACAGAGTAATGGAGGGATAGTTTTTCTCTAAGAGGAGTTAAAGAAGAGCTTTTGTCTTTAATTGTTAATGATAAATCAAAAGATATGAATTTTTTTTATGAATACCTGAGAGAGCAAGTAGTCATAATAGAAACCCTTACATAAAATCCAACTTCTAAGTATAGAAATATAAAGGATTAATCAGCCTGGAGAAAAGGAGGCTCAGGGGACACCTTATCACTCTCTTCAACTACCTGAAAGAAGATTGTAGCCAGGTGGGAGTTGGCTTCTTCTCCCAAGTAACAAGCATTAGGATGAGAGAAAATGGCCTCAAGTTGCACCAGGGGAAGTTTACTGGATATTAGAAAAAAATTTTTCTTGGAAAGAGTTGTGAAATATTGAAACAGGCTTTCCAGGGAAGTGGTGGAGTCATCATCTCTGGAAGTATTTAAAAGACATGTAGATGTGGTGCTTGGTGTGTGGTTTAATGGTGGACTTGGCAGTGCTGGGCTAATGGTTGAATTTCATGATCTTAAGGGTATTTTTCAACCTAAACAATTCTATGATTCTATGGTTCTAAATAACTATTCAAAGTGAAAACAATCTGTATTATTCTATGCAGTGGGCTAAAAAAAGAAATATAATTCACAGAGGATTCACGCTGAAATTTCATTCCGGTGACTCAGATAGTTGTTTCCAGAAGAAGCCCCATACATAAAACGAATGATAAGAGAAACATAACTAATCATTTTCAAAACATGTAAATTGTAGAGACTCATTTCCCCCTCCTCCCGTTATCTGCTTCACCAATGCCATCACAAAGCTATCACCCAGCAAGCAGAGCAGGTAGCACTGCAGAAAATATGTGCAAGGAATTGGGAAGCAGGTACTATGAAAAAATGTAATTATACTATATAAAAATATATTTCTTTCAGGACATTCATATTAAAGTGACAGCTACATCCTAAGAAATACAAGATATTTTTCTAAAATGTGGAAGTTAAAAGTTTCTCTGCAAGATTCTATCTAAACCTGCAAAAAACAGGCTTGATTTCTAGACTGTCTGATGAACATACGTAGCAGTTTTCCAATTTGTTCTCTGGAAGGATGAGACTCTGGCATAAAACAGCAAAAATGAAAGATGCTTTGGTAGCTCTTGGAAGAAGCTGGTGTGAGGGCCAAAAAAGGGAAAACGCTCTGCATTCCTGTTGTGAACTCTGGGACTTTTTATTTGGATTTTGACTGATGATGTTTCATACTTTCTACATGATCTTTCTCCTTCAGGTACAAATTGTTAAACCCAAAGGATTCACAAGGCAATAAATAAATAAATTATGTCTTCTGCTGTATAACTAATGTGATATATTTAATCATGTGAAGTTACAGCCTTAGATAATTAGTTGACAAAAATAAAATTTTTAAAGCCTTTCCTCTGGATTTTTTCACGGAACTGAGGATGTTTGTTTTTTCTTTAGTTGCATAATAATAAAAGGCTTCAGAAAATATTCATCATGAGAATAATGACTGTTTGGAATATGCATTTTTCTTTTGAATCATCTTTTCAAGGGACGCTTACATACGTCTTACCAAAACACTTCCCGTGATTTCTCCTGGGAAAGGTTCACTGCTGCATGTGCTGCCTCTACTCAATTGCTTGTGTTTGGCTCTTTAGGGAACTAAAACTGAATAGATCAGTTTCAGGGATACCTTGATGACTGGTAATACATGAATATCAGTAAATACTGGTCTGATTTAGGGGTTTTTTTCTTAATACCTGAGAAAAGAAGCAGATATGTAAAAACCCAAACACTATGAACTCATAAACAGTTAGTCTCATGAACATTTGAGTGCATTCAAGAGACAATATTGGAGAAGTGGGCTTATATTATATTTGCAGGGTTTTTTTCATTTCAGTCTTCATCCGTTCTTGATTCTTCAGAGAATCCAAAGACATCAGCTGAGATCTGAAGGCTTTGTCATACATACAGCTAAGTGATTAATTTGAAATTTGGAAGGACTTTCTGGTTGAGTCATAACCTCCAAAGACACCTCTTCTGCAATGCCAACAAGCATTTCCATCTTCTGCATTGCAGCCACATATTACCATAACACTGTGAACCTCCTGTTCGAGTCTGTCCAACATTTTCTGGCAATAGCTAGGAAAAAAGTTGCTTTTATCCTGCCTCATTTTCCTGTTCTGCTGTACACTGTTGCCTCTGTGTCACTGGGTGGTGGGAAGCAACCAGGTGAGATCTCCAGTATCCCATCCCAAGTGATTAACTCAGTCAAGCCCTTCCTCATCAGAAAAGATGGATTTCAAAATGTTTTTCCCCACTACTTGTTTCAGCTGTGATGCAGCCAGCCAGGAGCTTAAGTAGGTGGCTGGACCAGTTACCAGAGTCAAGGGTTGCAAGAAGTCCCAGCATATGCCTCTGCCCCCCCAGGGGGGGATTTGTGTTTACATCCATAGGCAAGTAGAAGGCAGGGGCAGGTGCAGTGGCTCTCAGCTTGGGGGACCATGCTGGTTGTGATGGGACTGGAGCCAGGGGCCTGCCAAGGGTAGCCGAGAAAACTTGCCAAGGGTAGCCAGAAACCCCCTATGGACCTGGGAAGGCTGGGAAGAAGCTGGGAAGTGCAGTGTACCAAATAGCATCCCTAATTTCTTCAGCCTTGACTGTCTGTTCATTAAGCCAATTTAATTTAGCCTTAAAGTGTAACTAATACTAAGATCTGTTTCCTCTGCAGAAGTTCCTTTACCTGGGGAAGCATGATTCTGGAACCGAAAGGCCTCTCCATCACCATGGGCTTCTTGCTACATGCAAAGTTTGGTTTGCAACCCAGGAAGGTAAGACGTTGGTCGAAAAGAGGATAAAATGGCTGTTTTCCCATCACTAATGTCAAGGTCATGGCTAAGATTTCCTTTCCAGGAGTATGGTTTATTTGTCTTCAGTTTCTTTTCCCTGTCTGCTTTAGAACTATTATAATGGTGATTTCTGTTACTTTATTAGTGACTCAGTGGCTTTAAAATGGGACTTTTACAGTGATGTTATACTGATATCTAATTGAAAATGTTTTAATTGAAACGTGAATTGTGTTGACATTTTAACTTCACCTCTGACTCAAATAATTAATACATTAAATGGGCACTGAAATATCATAAACAGCCAGTTTTGAAGTAAAGTATTTTAAATTGAAAAAAAAATTAAAGCTAATTGAACGTGACATATCTTTCAGAAATTCAAAGTAGCAGTTCAGATGCTCTGAATACCAACCCCCTTCCTTCTCCCCAGCACAAAAAGTGTTTGTTTCTTTTAAACATCAAAATGTCATGAATGTACCTTTCAACCACATTAGTTAAGAAATGCACTGAGGGGTGGTTAGAAGTAAACATGAGTTTTAAATGTTCTTAATTGTTTATCCTGCTCATTGTACAGTCTTGGAGCTCATTCACCCCAAATGAGAAAACAAACAACAGTTATTGCCATGACTCACAAGCACTCAGAAAAAAAATATGGGGAGTTTAAATACTAATCTGAGATTTTCTTCCTCCTTGAAGTAAAAACATATTCACAGCTAGTAAAAAACCACTTTGGTCATAGCTCTAGTCATAAAGGACTAGTAGTAATTGCATTCAGGAGCTCAAAATGTTGGTACTGCTGTCGGCTCTTTCTGTTCTTGTACCCCAGTCTTGGTCTTTGCCACGTAATGGACCAGACATCATTAAGTCTTTCAGTAAGACAAATAGCCTGATCTCCTCCTTTGAAAGGATTTAGGGGTGGAATAAGATTTAGGGGGTGGATAGAGACCTTTACTAGCTTTGTAATTTGAAAACAATTGCTATTAATGAACAGCTTTCTTAAAAAACATACAAGTCACTTTTCATTCCCATTCGTATTCTGCCAATGCAGTAAAAGGCATCTGAAATGTCAAGAATGCTTTTCATGTAATCAGCATTAATATTTATTCATCAGTTGAGAGATTTGTTAAGGAGCAGTCTCTAGAGGAAAGATGAGGGGGCAGCTGATCCATCCTTTTGACAGGGAAGCCTTAGACAAGACAAACATGCAGAGACCATGAGAGGAAACGGCACCAAAGACAGAAACCCCAGTTCCATTTCTGCGGTCTCTTATTCTCAGCTCCATTGCAAGTGAAATTTAGATGTAAAACATTTAAACCTGTTTTTCTGACTTTCTCTGGTCTCACAAGGTCATATGGAATTTTTAAGGTCAACCATCTTGTGGATTTCTGGGTCAAAGGCTCAGCTCACTGGCAAAAGATACAGACTACTGCATGCTCAGAAGAAAGTCAACTGATGCGAATAAGAAAAAAGATCTGAGATGAGGGGGGACACTCAGATCTCCCACCCCCTTGAGGATACAGCTGTCTCTACAGCAGCTGGCAGCATCTTGCTGAACACAGTGGACAGTTCTGGATAGTTTCATATGGTCACTGAGGCCACGCCAGTCTGGGAACACCCAGGCCATCTGGGTCTCCAGGTCTTGTGGCTCAGTGACCTCTCCAGAGCATACCTGGTATCCCCCAGCACATTTGACATATATGCCCCAGCATGTGACATCAGCTTCTGCAGCATTCTCAGCAAGGCTGGTGTAAGGGGAACAGCAGAGGTGGGACAGCATGGAGGTAGCACCTCTTGTTGACCTCAGCTGGATGACATCTTCCAACCACATGTCTGTTGTCTATTTTACTATTGGAAATGTTAGTTTGACCGGCAATCATAACGTGGTGTAACAGCTCTTGTCCCTTGTGTCTGAGTGATGTCTGAGGGTACAAATCCTACTGGTGCCTGATTTTTGGCAGAGTAAGCTAGTCACGTGCAGGCTGGTCCATGCTGCCTGGAACCCTGAAACATGCTCAGGTTTTGTACTGAAGAGATCTGGTACAGAACAGAGGCTGGCAGCAGGTCAGCACTTGCCTAGACTGATGGTTCATCAGCCCTTTTTCGTTGCTGGCACCCTCCGGTTAAATGATAGAAATATTTTCAGTGAATCTCAAGAGTCAGCATCCAGGATAACAAATTTATGCCATTCCATTAACATATCCTCCTGCTTTATGAATTTAACTGAATTGCCAAAAAAAGGGGAGATTCCTTCTCTGTGTTTCGATCTCCCCAAAACAGCTATATTTCAGCACTGACCCACTGTATTTCAGTTTTGACCCATAGATTTTCCCAGCTTGCACCTTCTTTGATACATGCACACTCAGGTTGTGGCTTAGAATAATTCTATGTTATCTACTTGAGGCATCTTTGTTATTAAAATCCTGTACCACTAGACTCCAGGTCCTACACACATATTAAAGTACTATCTCCTTCCACTTTATTCAAGTATCAGTAAAAATAAATGGACAGAAAAACTGAGTATCATTACAGCTAAAAGATGATCTCACTATGTATCCCTGCAATCATTCTCTTTAAGCCAGCATGGAGGGAAGAAGGGTCGAGGATTTTGGACCCTTGCCAGGGTCCCTGTTAAAGACCAATTTATTTTTCATTATTTAACAGACAATGTTGAAAACACAAATATCAGTGGGATAAAAAATGGTTTATGTAAGTGGCAGTGGGAAAACTCTGTGGTAAACCAAAGGTGAGACTAATCCCCTAACAGAGAGGAGTGAGTAATCACAGCTGAGTCAGACAGAGCAAGGTTTCACTGGGTACTGAGTGCGTCCATGAGAAGCTGAGCACTTCTACTCCTGTGACAGTGGTCACTACAAGCAAGGCAGGACCTATGTGAGCACCAGCACAATTTGGAGAAGACAAGTGAAAGGGCTGCTTGAATTTCCAGTGAAACCTGACCAAGTGGCTTTTTACTATCTGTGTAATGAGAATTACCACTGAGCAATATATTACTGGGGGTAAAAATGCTGCCTGACAGTCCTGCAAAGAAACCAAAAAAAGAATCATTATTATGCATTTCGTTAAAAAGGCCAGATAAATTGTTCAAGAGTAGTATTAAGCCAGGAACAATGTTATCTAGAACAAGAGACATATTTACAATGCTCAGCTAAGATTGTGACACTTTATAGCTCTTGTTAAAGGTGTGCAACATCAGGAGAGAGTTTAGTATGCCATTTCTCAGGGGAGCCATTTGCCTTACGGTATTTGCAGCTTGCATAAATAGAGGATGAGAGGGATGTTGATTCTGAGTCTTTTTCCTAGGTATAAATACTGAAGAAAACAAATCAGATGGGTGGCTAGGCCCTAGAGTGTGCTTTGAAGGTTGCAAAGGGAAATCATCTCCTTTAACATATTCCATTTGCAACCTTCTGTCTTAATAGGTTGTCCCTGGAAAGGTGTATTCCAAAGTGCTATCAGATGCTTGTTGTTTTTCCCAACAAACTGGGAAGGCTCAGGCTGTTCCAGAAACCTGTCACTGCCAGAAAGGGGAGATTGTGTTTCCACCCTCTCCCAGCCTCATTTACTTATGCCTGGCCCTGAATTGCAGTGGCTCACTGAGTCCTTTGCTAAACTGCACTGCCTCACTGGCTTGGCAGGGAGTGATGTGACAGGTTCTCCATGGGAGTGGCACAGAGGAAAGTCAGACACGTCGGAGAAGCCAGAAGGAGAGAAGAGGAGGACATGAGCAATGTAACTCCAGCCTCAGCCACTAGCATCCTCTGACGCCTCAGAAGAGTAGACAAAACCTACTCTTTTCCTGGCTTCTTTTATTTTTAAAGGAGAAGAAAACAGCTTTAGACCCTCTCTTCTGCCTGTCTCCACCATCATGAGGGATAATGATGATGATATGAACACAACTTACCTGCTGCCTTCATTTGCTAGTGTGTCTGTGTAGGCTCCCAGCAGCTCCCCTGGTGTAGTTTGGGGTCTGTATGCTCCCTGGCCGAGTCGTGGTGCTCGCTTACCTTCACTGCTCCTGAGGCTTATCCAGTCTCGGGGGAAAAAGCAAAAGGGTGAAAATAAACCACACTACAGATTCCAGTCAGATGCTCACTTCTAAACACAGGCTTGACAAATAATGCTCTATCAGTATCAATGCACATCAGTGACCATATTGTTTGGTCTTGCATTTGGGAGTGCTTTCCAATTAAAAGGAAATCACTGAAAGAGACTTTCAAATTGGTTTCATTGAAGAAGAAGAAATGAAGGGAAGCTACTTGGGATCTGACAATAGCTGGAGTGATTTGTAAGCATGAAGCACGCCAGATAACATTTAATTAACGGTGGCAAAAATAGAACATCACTTTGAATTTACGTAAGTTCTCTTGTTCTACGTATGAGCAATGCCCTTTCTTTAGGTCTCTCTTTTCAGAAAAATGTATTAACCCTCCATTCCTGTAGATGATATACCAGTCACAGGTCGGGCAGCATTTCCCCTCCCTTTTTTGAGGATTTCAATACTCACATGTAGGGTACCCAGACAGTATGTTCCAAAAAATCTCAATCAAATAATTTTCTCTAAAGCAGTGAAAATGACTGTTTGTATAGTAGAAATTACAAAGAAATCCTTGTATCTGACTATGCAGAAACTTGTTTATTAACTGCTGCATTAATTTGAAGCACCTCTGTGGCTTAATCAAGTGTTATGTCCAGAGCATATGGAGAAGCTGGGATGCCTGCAACTCAGGTGACAATCCCGGGCCCCCTGCTCAGCAGAGCCAAACAAACAGGGTTTTGGTGCTAGTCACCTGATCCATTTTGGATGCCTACTGTTCCCAGGCTCTGTTTCTCCCTGCTGACCAGTGAAAGGGCCCTGACACCGTGGATGACTCCAATTACTCAGTGAGACATCTTGAGAGGATCTTGGCTCAGAGCACACCTCCCAGCCCCCTTATTACTCCAATAATCACTACAGATGGGAAATCCTTTCCCATGGCCTCTGCTCAGCACACGGTGTGACCATGTTGCTGTCTGCGTCCAGTTTCCATCCTGCATCAGAATGTTAGTGTTGAGACGCCACTGAAATGGTCATTAGGTTTGCTCCAAAACCCTCTCCAACCCATCTGCCAGGCTGTGTCTCTCTTTGCAGGGAAACTGGGCAAGTTCCCTCTCTAGGGACACCATTCCTGCCCACCTGCTTTGAGAGTCTGTGATGGTAGGCTGATGACAGAACAGCAGCTGTTTAGTAGGATCCATGGTGTTGGACAGGGTGCCTACCTTATTCACTGCTCCTCCAATTCCCTTGTGATGGAGAGGGTGTTTTAGACCTAGGAAACAATTGGAGGGACATATAATGCTGAATAGCCAGGTTGTGGCCTCCCTGTCCATGGAGAATTCCAACCTTCACTGGCTAAGGCCCTGAGCAACTTGGTGCAACTATGAGCAAGTGCCCAGATGATCTGCTGAGTCCTCTCCAGACAGAACGGCTCTGAGGGGCTGGGGCCCGCAGTGAGCACATGGCTCACTAGCACTTGAACACACTTGGTTTTACTCCAGGTTTGAGATTTGCAAGCTTATTGCATACTATACTACACCTCTGTAAATTAGAAAACATCAAAGAAACCATATCCCAATATGAAAAATAGCAGTAATTAGTAGTAATAGTAAGTTGTACAGGAATTAGTAGTTAACCCACCAGTAATCAATAACTAATTATGCATGGCAATTAATCAATTCTACAAGAAACAAGAGCATAGGTGAGACCTATTTGTGTGCTCTTAATTTTCAAAATTAAGCTGTGCTCCAGTTTTTGTGACAGCTGTTTTAAAGTCACTGGCAGAACTTTAAAATTCTGGGGTCTCCTAATCATACTCATACCCCTGGGTTATGATGAACCAGCTTGGTCTTTTCCAAATGATTTTCCTTTTGTATTTGATGCAATGCAGGCTCCAAAACCTACTTGACTTTGATGTGTCCTCTGTAAACTATGCAAATATGCTCTTGTCAGAACTTTCTCCTCCTGCTCCACTTTTCTTTAATAAGACTAGTAAGGACAACTGACCAAGTCAGCCAAGAGATGGGAACACACTCTGATCACATTCCTCAATTAAGCTGGTTTTGGATGAGAGCAAACCACAACCACTGGGACAAATCTCCCAGAATTCAGTCTAGTTCATTCTAGATTAGATTTTAGATTAGATTTTAGATTAGATCATCTAAACACCATTTCCACTGCATCCTCACCTCCCCACAAAATTGTACCATTCACTGGCTGTAGAGATTGACAGCTCAGATGGACTGAGAATGAGCAGGTTTCTTATTTTTGTAATCCCCACTATCTGTGTTCTATCTAACCAGATTATGATAGTACACACACAGCGATTTCCATGTTTTGTGAAGAATCTATTTCTAACTGTAAAATACTGTATTTGGAGAGGTAGGGCTGATATAGCTGTAGTGACAAATGGATCAGTCAAAAACAATCTTCTTCCAAAAATAGCTACATGTTTGGATGTAATGAGATGATAAATGTGGGTGTCAGCTGCATTAAGAATGGACTTTATTATGCAGGGACGGCTCTGTGAAGCTTCCCAGATTTACTTATTTTCTGCCTCTTATTTTGAGGATCCAATTCCTCCTGCTTCTAAGCTGGTCTTTCACATTTTTCATCATCTCTACTTAATGGAACCCAGTGTACTTTAACAGGAGTCTTTTTTCACCAGTAACACTAGTAATATTGCTTCTTTCCAAAGCTTCAGCTCAACCCAGGAGCTTGCAGCAGCATGAAGACAAAGGATTTTTAGTACAATAAGAAACTGCCTACACATTCCCAAAGGTGTGGCTGGAGCTTGACTGATTAAACTGTCAGAGACCCTGTTTGGTTATCACTTCATTACTGGCTTCCAATTTATTGTTGTATCTAGCAGGACTGAAGGAGGATTTACTATAACTCAAGTTCAATTATGGCAATATGAGAAACATGCCTTATCAATCTTGTTTGCCTTGCAAACTGGCCAGATTTCCAAACCAAAATATTTTTAAGAGAAACCAGAAATTTGGGTCTGTGTTTGGACCTCCTTCAAAAGGTGCCCAGTTTAATTCTCAGTTTACTACAACACCTGAATTTGAGCAGGATTGAGACCAACTTCTACTCAGAGATATTGCTGATTTTGTCACGTCTTGTATCCTCACAAAAGCAACAATAAAGTGCTTTGAACCTGCTCGTTGTCCTATCTGCTTGGTGTAGTCCTTGGGCCCAAAGAACTCATCAGAAGAGTATTTTTCCCTTGTAAATATAGACTTCCTAATTCAAAAGGTTGGGAAATCTTTCCAGAGATGTTAGATTTTGATTGTGTCTCTACACACCCAGCTCCATATTGAAGGATATTTTTGGGATTTGCAAAATCCACATGCAAATAGTTCTGATATCAGGAGGGGCCTGTTTGGCTTGCAGTAGGTGACAGCTGTAGGTCGTGGAGCTGCATGTGTCCAGCTCCTGCTGAGCCATGCACCTCGTGTGACTTCTCACCACTAGACGGGGTTTTGGACTGGGGGAAGCCAGGCAGGATCAGCTGAGACTCTCAGCAAGTACCCCCATCAGCATAATTGAACTTCTGACGTCTGAACAAGCTGACAGAAGGAATCATCACCATCCAGCTTCTTTGAGTTCAGCCCATTCTACTGTGCTGTAGATGTCTGCTGGTATCTGTCAGTTAATTAAAGCTGAGTTTTTCAACAGGAATTTTCTTCAGATAAATTATTATTATTTTTTTATCATCTGCCATTATGATAATTCTGTAATTTTTTTTTGGTTGTGAGATAAGTACTCAGTCATCCCTTCTACTCTTGCCTCATATTGTTTTAATAACTGAGCTTTATATAATGTTTTGTTTAAATGCATGCCAGTGCCTGCCTCTAGCTGCACATGTCCAAGGTATGCACAGTGCTCAGTGGGCCCTGATGATGGTCAGACTGAATGATAGAGCAGCCTCTGCTGCTCTCCTCCATGAAAGAGAGCCCTCCCCAAGCACGTCCTCTCCACCAGCAGTGGGAAGAATCCTAGGGTAGGAGAAGTCGTGTAGGAGAAGAGCCAAGATTGTCCTCACTCAACAAGTTTGCTCAGACTCCCAGGAACGCTGGAAAGAAGGAGTCTGTAATACTGTGATCCTCTGTCATTAGGCTCCAGGAGCCTGGACCAGGCAGAGCCAGGGGTGCACCAGAGGAAAGGAGGAGAGCTGGGTTGCTGTGCCTGTGAGCTTAAAGTTCAGAAGATGTTTCTCCTCCAGCTTTGGGGCATGTCAGCTCCTGGAAGAAGCAATGAGGCACTCATATGGCTTCTCCACTAGGCCCTTTCCCTTCTTCATAGCCCTCCTCTGGCTACTCTCTGATAGCCTTATATTTTTCTTATATTGTGGCACCCAAAACTGCCCCCAGCACTCCAGGTGAGGCCGTCCCAGTGCAGAACAGAGCGGGACAATCCCCTCCCTTGCCCGGCTGGTGATGCTGTGCCTGATGCCCCCAGGACACGGGTGGCCCTCCTGGCTGCCAGGGCACAGTGGGTGCCGAGTGGTGGGACATCCATAATCAATGTGCCCTTCATGAAACAAGTATCATGTGCTTGACCTGAAGGACATGCTTGGGTGTCTTCAAAATGCTGTGTGAGTCCTGATGAGGGACACTGAGCACCAGTATATAGATGGAAGGCAAATTTTGGTTATAAATCTGCTTGCTTTCCTGTTGAGGGCAAAGTTATAAAAAAAACTATTAGTCAACACTGTAATTGATGGTTTGATGGTAATTTGCAGCAGCACGGTACCATGAATATCAATTTTATTCAAAAGAACAGATAATGAAAACTTTTCATTTTGTAATGACTCACGTGTAATACACTGCATTTCCTTTAATAGGAAATGATGTGCGTACAAAATCCATAGTTGCTATGATTAGTTGTTGCTGATCTTTAAAGATAAGAAGCAAAGTGGGGGGAAAAAATTGAAAATTGTGTCAATTTATCAACAAGAAAGTTACTCAGATACCAGAAGTAATGAGTCTCTGAATAAAAATGACTATAATGAATCACTTCCTTGAAGTATAATTTAGCTGTGTTTAGAACTGAGTAAGTACAGCTTTGCGATCCTAAGAAGTGTGCATTTCATGAAGGAAAGTGAAATTTCTTAGAGTCATTAAAAATTAGTTTGATCTCTGTAACATAATTGGTACTACATATATTCCAGTGAAGGACAATGGAATTCAGAGCTTTCTGTACCCTATGTGTGAAAAATAATGTAGTCCCTGCAGATAGATGAAATCTACTTGGCATGTGAAGCCAGTGCAGTGTAATAGCACTGGAGATATATTTTAAATTTGCAGGAGCAGACATTAGGTGGGAAGCAGGTTATACAGTCAAACACTTAATGTGTTCTGCAAATCTACTTTCCTTACTACTTAGTTTTGTGGAACTCCTCCCTAACTATTGATCGAAACTTCACCACTGAGAAAGCAGGGCATGATTGCACAGACTCAATGTTAGCAGAGCAGATACTTAGAAGATGTTTTAGAAGTTGCTTAGACTGCCACTTAGAAAGACTGGACTTGTCTTGCTCTGAGTGCTTATTTTTTTGTCAATTGTGAAAGATAAAAACATAATTTTAGCTGAAAAACTTCAACTTTAAAAAATTATTGTGCATCATTACAGGGAGTTGTACATTACTGCCAATAAATCTATGGTGTTTTTGTTACTGCTTTATGAAGAAAGAATCCAATGCTGGGAACAGATGGTCACTTCACAAAACAGAAATCATTGTAATATCTCACTATTTTCAGTCTTTCTAAGTTACAATTGTTCTTCTGAGTTTTTACCTCTGAAGACAGAAATCAACAGACTAGAAGAATCATAAAATATCCTGAGTTGGATATCAAAGTCCATGTCCTGGCCCTGCCCACACCATGTGCCTGAGAACACCGTTCAAACTCTTGTTGAACTCTGTGGGGCTTGGTGCTGTGACCACCTGATGACAGGTTCCAGTGCCCAACCACCCTCTGGGTAAAGACCCTTTTTCTCACATCCAACCTAAACCTTCCCTGTTACAACTTCAGGCCGTTCCCTCAGGTCCTGTCACTGGTCACCACAGAGAAGAGATCAGTGCCTGCCCCTCCTCTTCCCCTCACAAGGAAGCTGCAGACTGCAATGAGGTCTCCCCTCAGTCTCCTTCAGGCTGAACAGACCAAGTGACCTCAGCCATCCCTGCTGCAGCTTCCCCTCAGGGCCCTTCACCATCCTTGTGGTCCTCCTTTGGACACTCTCCAACAGCTTTATATCTCTCTTATACTGCGGCACCCAGAACTGCCCCCAGCACTCGAGGTGAGGCCGCCCCAGTGCAGAGCAGAGTGGGACAATCCCCTCCCTTGCCTGGCTGATGATGCTGTGCCTGATGCCCCTCAGGACACGCCTGGCCCTCCTGGCTGCCAGGGCACCGCTGACTCATGTTTAACTTGCCACTGACCAGGACCCCCAGGTCCCTTTCCATGGCACCACTTTCCATCATCTCATTCCCCAGTCTGTCCATACATCCAGAATTGCCTCATCCCAGTGCAGAATCCAGCACTTGCCCTTGTTAAACCTCACATGGTTGGTGATTGTCCATCTCTCTAATTTGTCGAGGTCTCTCTATGGGGTCTCCCTGCCCTTGAGGGAGTCAACAGCTCCTCCCAATTTAGTGTCACTGGACTAACTTTGATAAAAGATTTCCAATGCACCTTACTTATTGAAAATAACCCTTAATTTCTAAGTGGGTTTTTTTTCCTTAAAAATCCCAAACAGCTTGAACAAGTCTGTATCTCTTCCTGTATCAAGACCTATTTCATAAGGCTCTTGGCTGAGATTATCTCAGTTCGTTAGAGCACAGTGCAAATAACACTAGGAGCGTGGGTTTGATCCCAGTATGGACCATTCACTAAAAGTAGGACTTGGTGATCCTTTCAACTCAGAATATCCTGTGATCTGTGATTGCTCCGTGTTGGTGGGTCCCATAAAAATATTCCCCTTTCCATTGTCAAAAAACTCGTGACAAACATTTTTCAGTTGACTGCTTCTTTCAAATGCCTGGGGTCACTTCTCTAGGGGCAGATTTTTTTCCCAGTACCTCCAGAATATTTCCATCTTCTCTTCTGAATAATTTAAACAACAAAGACTTTGCACTCTCTATTAAATCTCTGTAGCATTATTCACATATTTTGTTTATATCTGGTATAGATGGAAAGAAAAACCCCAACATTTCAGCTGAAGAATTATTGCATGATTTTAAATAGAAGAGTTTTCATTGTCAAATCTCAATGGATTTGAGATTTTTAAGGTGGGAAATTCAGCCTCTCTTTGGGCAACTCACTACATTATTTTTTCTGAACAGCCACCCTGGATTTAATGTTAGTCCAGCAATGCAGGAGTTGATTCATGTTCTGTATCTCTCTGTCTTTGAAGAGTTTTTTTTTGCAGTAAAAATTGCTGATTACTTCCTTTCCCTTCCTTTCCTTTGTGCCATGTGCTGTTGTGTTATCATGACACCTTTCGTATCACTTCCGTAAGAAAAGGTCAGTGGTGACGCCAAGTAAAAACGATGAAGAAAAGTGGTTAATTCTCAGACATCAGAGTCTGCACTAAGTCTGTCACTCACACCTTCCCCCGATGACTTCTTGCGTTTTATCATTAGTTGTGAGATTTGATCATTCTACCTGCAGTGATGAATGACAGGGTGTCTAAATACTGGACATAGAATTTGTTATCAAAGCTAACATTTCGAAACACTTCCTCTTCAAAGACTTTTATCACCTTTTTATTTTTAGGGGCTTGATTTCTTTCTTTATTCTTAGGAGCCTTTCCATTTCCTGTCATCCTCCAGGCTACAGCCTTGCTAATTGATAAGTTCTTTCCTTATTTCTTTCAACAGATATTTAAGTTACTGAACTATTTCTAATCCCGCTTTTTTTTTTACTCATTTGCAGATTTTCAGTTGCCTTTTTTTTCTTCTTGCAGTGCTTCTATTGTCTTTTTTTTTCCCCCCATGAGGATACTTATTTCCTTACTTCTCCAGCACTAAACCCTTGAGGATTCATGTCATTTGACATCTAAGAGCTTACTTCTTGTAACTGAAGTTCTGCAACTCCTGAAATGATGAGGGCCTCCATAAATGCACACAGATTGAAGTGACTTGATTCTCTGCATGAGGTATCTCTTAAAGCAGAGACCAGAGAATGCGTGATTGTCTGGGATCCAGGTTTGTCTAAGACAGCCATCGGAGAGGAGTGATACCATTGATGGCGATGCCTAAATTTATGTTGATGAAAAGAAAACCAATTCTGAGAAAACCACTATATACTTGAGTATTACACTTGAAACAATATCAATAGATGGTGCTGCCCATCATATGCAGAGAACTATTTTTCATTCTCCTTCATCTATAGCAATAAGTTTTCTTACTAATGAAGTCCTCTTCTGTACAACATGGAAGGTGAAATCTCAAATCTCTTAGCATTAAGAATCTTTTCTACAAGGCCTTGGTGTTTTGGAGGTATTTAAGCCATGTTAGCATGAAAAAAAGGATCACATGAAGCTGAAAGGTGGAAAATCCCACTATGAAGCAAGAATTCCCACTGCATGAAGCAAAGACTCTGAGTTTGCCTTCACTGGTGACTTAGTCCTCAGCTGCTGGATCTGAAATCTGTTGTTGAAGTTTCAACCCTTCTGTTTCCTAGTGACCAGTGTAGTGTTTTAAAGACCTCTCCCTCTTCCCAGTTCGAAGGCAGACATATGAATGGGAACAGTTTGACATAAGATCTTATTCTCAAATGGCACAACCCAGAAACTGCACTCAGGAAAGGCTGGTGGGACTGCTTGCAGTTAGGGCCACCCTGACAGTGACAGGCATCCAGAAAGGATGAGCTGAGTGAGACGTTTGGGGACAAAGATGCTCTGTCACTTCAAGTTTTCTCAGAAAAAAAGCTTTTTCATCAAGCCCTGATTTTTCTCTTCCCTGATTGACCAATCAGTGGCCTTCTATGATGGAGTGGCTACATCAGTGGACAAGGGAAGGGTTACAGGGGTTATTTATCTGATCTTCTGTAAAGCCTTAGACACAGTTCCCCAAAATCCTCCAAATTGGAGAGAAGGATTTGATGCGTGGATTGTTAGGTGGATGAGGATTGGCTTGACAGTCACATGCAGATCGTAGTGGTCAGTGGTGTCCCTTGGGGGGCTGGGACCAGAGTGATTTAATATCTTCATTAATGTCACAGATAAAGGGATCGAGTGCACCCTCAGCAAATTTGCAGTTGGCACAGCTGAAGGATGCGATGTCACCCAGAGGGGCCGGGACAAGCTCTAGGAGAGAGCCCATGGGAATCTTAGGAGGTTTAACAAGACCAAGTGCAAGGTGCTGCACCTGGGTCAGGGCAACCCTGGTAACAACACAGGCTGGGGGATGGACAGATCAGAGCAGCCCTGCCCAGAAGGACTTGGGGCTGCTGGTGGCTGAGAGGCTGGACATGACCCAGCCATGGGCACTCACAGCCCAGAGAGCCAAACGTGTCCTGGGCTGCATCCAAAGCAGCGCGGCCAGCAGGGCCTGGGAGGGGATTCTGCCCCTCTGCTCTGCTCTGGTGAGACCCCACCTGCAGTGCTGCATCAGCTCTGGGGTCCCAGCACAGGAAGGACATGGAACTGCTGGAGTGAGTCCAGAGGAGGCCAACAAGATGATCAGAGGGATGGAGCATCTCTCCTATGAAGATTGGCTGAGAGAACTGGATTTTTTTCAGCCTGGAAAAGAGAAGTCTTTGGTGTGACCTAATTGTGGCCTTCCAGTACCAAAAGGGAGCCTACAAGGAAGATGGAGAGATTTTTTACAAGAGCATGCCAGTGACAGGACAAGGGCCATGGATTCAAACTGAAAGAGAGTAGGTTTAGATTAGATATTAGGAAGTCTTTACTGTGAGGGTGGTGAGAGACTGAAACAGGTTGCCCAAGGAAGTTGTGGAAGTATTAAAGGCCAGGCTGCATGGAGCTCTGGGCAACCTGGTCTAGTGAAAGGTGTTTCTGCCCACAGCAGGGGGGTTGGAACTAGATGAGGTTTAAGGTCCCTTCCAATTCAGGCCATTCTGTAATTTCAGGATTTATGGATTTGATGTGTCTGGTGCTGGGTGGCAACACCAACACTGCCAGCACTTCAGCAGGGCTCAGAAAGCCCACAGTGGTTTGCATAAGGCTGGAGCTGGGATATAGTGGCCAAGGTCCCCCCACTCAGAGACCTGAGTCAGGGCTGCTTCATGTCATGGAGTAGCCAGCAGCATTCCCGTCTGTCTTCTTCGGAACAAAGTGAAACATCCCCAAAAATCCCCACTTTTTCCATAAACACAGCCCTACAGGATGGATACGCTCACCTGAGTCTGACCAGTCCACCAAACACCTCCATCTGTTCATGAGTCAGTCACAAAAACAGGGCTTCCAAAACCAAAAGAGGGAGAGTCTGAGGCATCCTGTGGTTTTCACCCACTTCAGTCAGGGAGATTAACTGCAGAGCTGCTGAATAATCAAGACACTTGATTTTGGGTGAATGACTGTGAGATTAAGAGCCATAATTTAGAGTGAAAGATTTAAGGAATGCAGCTGTATTAATTAGGTTTCACCATTAATTGAGCCCTGGAGGAAGAACAGTTTGCTCTTGTCACTGCCAGGTATCACTCCCAGAAAACATACCAATCAGTCCTTGCTCTCAAAGCTAAAACACAGCTCTGGTCCTCTGCTGAGCTTGTGCTTCCCAGAGGTCTTCAAGGCTGACATTCCTTTTCTGGGACACCAAAGGCCTGGAAAAAATGAATCTATATTTTTGTATCCTGGCCTTCACGGGTCAGCGGGATACCTGAACAAAAAATCTGAAAGAGGGAAGTACCAGTAAATGTACTGCTGAAACTTATTCTATGTGGAGGTGTAAGCAACCTAGACAAACCAAATTTTTCTCATAGTAGTTCATTGTTTTTCAGCAACATGTATTCAAAATTTTAATTTCCAGAAAACTGCACAAGACTTAGGAAGTTTAATCAGCACGTTAAAAGACCTCTTCAGAAAAAATACAACATAAGAACTCTTTGCCAACTCTTTGAATGTATTTATTTATGTTTGGATTTGTGTAAGGAAGTCTCATGCTATAAATTTTTATTAAAAACATGTCATTAGAAATAAATAGTACATTTATAGTCATAAATAAACAAGTAGTTTTTACGCACACTGATATCGGGCTTCCTCTTACAAAAGGGGAAGCGTATTTCACCATCTTTCTTTTTTTTGTTTGTTTATACTTGATATAAAAGGATAAAGCTGCTGCATGAAGTTTATATTTATTATGGGTTTCATATATCCCCA
This sequence comes from Falcunculus frontatus, assembly GCA_013398115.1. Taxonomy (NCBI): domain Eukaryota; kingdom Metazoa; phylum Chordata; class Aves; order Passeriformes; genus Falcunculus; species Falcunculus frontatus. The sequence goes on from VZRV01006657.1 coordinate 1,240,046, forward strand.
GACTAGTGTTTCTGTCTATTTTCCTAATAATATTTATACAGGAAACATACCCTTCTATTCTTGCTATTGATTTTGGATATGGTAAATGAGCTTAAACATCGCAGAAAGAATGTAATGATAATAACAAAGATTAATACATTTGTTGCTTTTTCCTGCTTGCTCATGGGAATGACTGATTTGTATGAAAAAAGAATTATGCTTATAGAAAGGCTCAACACCACCAGCCAGTTAAAGGAAAAAATACATTATTAGAGAACCTTATTAGCTATGTGAAGATGTGTGTCCTGGTTTCTCAGATACTAGGAAAGCAGAATTCCTCAATGCTGTTCTCCTTTCTCGTTTCTGTTTCCTGCAGATCAAGTTGATGATACTCAAATGTCACACGGTTGATATGTTTGCCGCTGGAGACCATTCGCAGCACAGTGTTGTCACAGCCAATCTTCATTTGGGCTAATTAGGGAAAAGAGATATAAAGGAGATATACATTTATATGAGAGAGAGTGAGGGAAAAGAGATACATAATGATGGGAATTATAAAGCACCGATACATGCAATTTTGGAAATAAAGCAAATTTGCGTGTAGTAATGACCTGCTGGTGGTGATACTGCTGATTAACCTTTGTGTTTGTTAGTTTTGCTTTACAACGCTTGGGTATTTAATCAAGTATCCTTCCCTCATGCAAATGCCACTCCACATCTATGTGCTACTGTTAGATACCATGAGTGATGGGTAAGGGTAATGGCACTCTATGCTGGAGATAGACAAAATTAGCAACATTGAAATGTCTCCTTTTACAGGGATGAGTGGGTTTGTGTGTGAGGACATTCTTCACAGGAACAAAGACATGTGAGAGTCCCATCAAGACAAACTCAAATGGTAGTGCCCAGCACATGGACTCACTCTGAGGGAAATCAAGTGTACCACTAACTGCTGCTTTAGACGAGCCATTTGAGTGGAGGCTTGGCAAAGCCTTTTTGTTTAGGGAACTTGGAGCACCTTCCTCACCTGGGGAGAAAGCTGGTGTGTCACTGGGAGAGTGGGAGCTGCTGAGATGGATTTTCACTTCCTTCACACCACCAGGAAAACCCATTTTAATCTCATTCCAGTGCTCAGTATTATCGTTCAACAGCAGCACTTGCCAGTTAAATCTTTGAACAGTGCCTGGACTGTTGAGGTGTGGTGTGATGAAAGGCAAGGGAGACCACAAGGGCAAGGCATGTTCCTGCTCTCCAACTCCGTGGAAATGCCACTTACTCCAGAGCCCTGTGCTCCAGATACTCCTGAGAAATGACAGGTGTGCCACAGGAGTTAGTTGGTCATATCACTGCCACACTTTGCAGTCTGCTATTCAATATTAGGGAAACTGGAAATTCTTATTTTTATGGGGAGAAAGAAGTCACCGGACCAGCATGATAGTGAAGCAGTTTCAGAGCCCCAGCAGGATTCAAAGTAGAGAATGGGAACTCTGAGGCTTTTGGGGTATGTATTACACCTGCAGCAGAAAAGGCTTTGGAAACGCTGAGTAAATGAGAGAAAAGCTCCTTAACTGAAAATGTAACAATCTGCTTTTGTTTGTTGTGAAAATCCAGACATTTTTATGTGCTGACATTCTAACATTTATTTTTGTCACGGGACAAGAATTTTTAAAATATGTATAATTTAGCCTTCTCATAATGATTACTGAAGGGGCAAATGAAGGTGGTCATGGCTGTGCTGTAACATAGCCAAACCACAGGCTTGAATAGCTTTGGCTCTCATGTTCTGCTAGATGTGAAGCTCACCAGTCTAGCAGGAAGTCCAGGTTTGTGTGGGGGTCTCTGCATGTCTTATTAAGGTTAATTATTTTATTATGTGGAGGTAATTGGAAGAAGGAGTTCTTACCAGACCCATGAAAGGAGTGACAGAGGTCAGCTAGAGGAAACATCTTGGATGGGTCTAAGCCAGCTCCTCCAAGAAGCTCTACAAAATCTCCCACTCCTGCACAGCCTGCAGATGGTTTCTTAAAAAGGCAGAGGCTAAAAGTTATTTACCATTTATCTACAAAATGTAGCAGTTCTCCATACATGATTGCAGCCAACAATAGGGGTTTTAGAAATCCCCTGTGCTCAAAGCTATGTGAAACGAGTTTCTCATCCTGAGCAGCACAACCTTGATGTGACATTAATAAGTTAATTTTATTAAGGGATTCCAAAGAAAGACCTAAGTAGATAGGTAGATGACACGTAGATAAGGTGTTGATTCAACTGCTTTTAATGTAGATAAGCAATCTGGTTCTGGATGCTTAGACACATAATCAAATCAACGCAGGCATGGGCTGCATGCGTGCCTACACTCAGCTGGCAGGCAGGAACTTCAGTTCCACTATACCACACTTATTCCTCAAAAAATGCTAAAATACACCATTGTGGCAAAGTTCAATTAAAGTAGAAATTAACAAAAAGTGTAGTTTTGTCTGAAAACAATGGCTTACTGTATATCAGACCCACAATTTTCCTGAAATTAATGCTGTTTGCCAAAAATATCTTGCATGGACACCTTGAACACCTTTGGGCTGTCACCCCAATGCTGCTATTCAAGTGCTTGGTTTCTTTATCTTCCTTTGCTGTTGTCCCTTTTCTGCCCACCACTAAATAAGTCAACTAATTCACTTGTCCATCTCTCAAAGCCTGGCTTGCTCAGACACTGGCAATCTCCTTGAAGAACTCAGGCTGCCAGAGTCACTGTCAGGAGAAAGCAAATTTCCTTGCTCTATTCTTCTGAATATTTTGGAATTGGCACCTTCTTAGACCTGCCAGGCACAGCTATTGCCAACAGCTCCTGTCGTCTTCTGTCGATTTGTCCCCAAGCACCAAATACCCCAGATCAGAGCAGATGGAGCAGAGGATGCTCAGCATGTGGAGCAGGCAATCAGTTGGGAGCACGTTTGTATTTTCTCCCTGATAATACCTTGCTATCTAATGTCTCCTTTCTCTCTTCAGAGCGTTTGCTGCTTTCATTAATTTAAATACAGACAGACAGCTCTCGGGGAGAATGCTCCTTTCTTTATAATGAAATCCTTACCCTTTGTTATGGCAAGCAATCATTACATGCATTAATGGTACTTTGCATAATTTGATTGCTGTTGCAACATTACAGAGACAATGGCGGCAGAGACAGCCCCAGCTCTCCTCTCTGGGGAGAAACCAGAGCCCTCAGCCTGCACACAAGCGGTCTGGAGCACACAGACCTTAGCAGCCAGTGCCACAGGCTATCCCTGCTTCACACCTTATCTCTTCCGTGCCCAGGAAGATTGCACATGCTAATATTTTCTTAGGAAATAAAGAACTCACCTTTAAAAAGAGGCCATTTAAATGTCCCAGGATAAGATCAGATATTTTTATCACCACTGGGTAGATTATGGAGAAGCTGCAGTTCCTGTGCTGGTGAGGAATGACCATGGTAAACCTTCCTGAAGGAGTCTGAGAGATGACATTGCAAGCTGGGACACAGAAGGTACAAGAGTTACTTGTCCAGTCATCACTGCACGCAGCAAAATTACATAATTCCAGTTCCAAAAAAGCAGAGATAATTGAATTACTGTGACTTACAGCCAAATGCTGGAAAACACGTGTGTGGCATTTTCTGAGGTTCTTGCATAGGATTTGTTACTTAAAAATTCCCTCCCCATTGTTTACTACAATGAGGTCTGGCAGAACTTGAGGGTGAAGCAGGCAATAGGAGAGCTCACACCCCAAATCTAAACATCAGGGGCTCACGCTGTCAAGAGCTCACACAGTTTGTCAGTTTGAAGGAGGTTAAACACAGTTGCAGGGAGGTATTTTGTTTAGTTTTGACAGCTTATTGCCTGATATTGCCAGCAACCCCCTAAATCCTATTCTGCTCCTCTTAACTGGAGTTCCTTACCCTACAAAATATCTCATTGGAATGAGAGCATGATTTTATCTTTAAGCTCAAACTTAAGAGTTCAGGTAAAGGAGTAACTTATCGTCTATATGAGCAGCCCAAGGGATCCTTGACACAGACCTGGGGTCCTGCTGCTTCAGCAGGATGGTGAAAGACACCAGCCACCCCCAGCAGTTGAATACAATAATCACATCCATGGGCACGAAGCCACACCAGAGTGGGGACCCAGCTTGCAGGCTCAAGTCTGAATAATTTGGAGTAAGGACAGAGCAGACACGCTGTCACTGTTGTCTTTTTTTTTTTTTTTTTT
>VZRV01006657.1:1244294-1418265 GCA_013398115.1 Falcunculus frontatus
TCACTTTGCATGGTTAGGCGGATAAATCAGACTGGCCTGAACAACAGTTGTTAAATGCCCGGTCCTCTCTGGAAAAAACAGTTCAAGTGAGGCACTGGAACAGGTTGCACAGTCAAGGTGTGGGTGCCCCACTGCTGGAAGAGTTCAACGCCAGGCTGGATGGGGCCATGGAAAACCTGGTCTAGTGTGTGGCATTCCTGGCCATGGTGGGGGGGTTGAAATGAAATTATCTTTATGATCTCTTTCAACCCAAGCCGTTCCATGATTCTGTGATAATTTGTGCCTTGCCAGCTCAGAAGCTTAGGGAAAGAACTTGCAAATAAATCCTTGTGATCATATATCTGTCATAACTATCACATAACTATTAAATACATTGATTTTACTGTTGAACTCCTTCAAATATTTTTTCCTCATTGTTCACCCAGATCTAGAGAATGCCGAGATTGAAGCTGCTGAATTAATATTATTTGTTCTAGCTAAATGTGTTGGAACATGCCAATATTAAATTGGGAGGGATCTTATTTGAAAGAAAGAGCCTTTTGGTCTTGCATACTGAAACCTGTGTGATCTCTTAAGCTCCTTTTTTTTTCTTTGGAGACACACTGAGCCTGAGTCAAGCCTGAAGGCATGCAGGTGTGCGTGGCTCTGCTGGCCTTACTGCAGCCATGTCAGTGCAGGTAACCACAGTGAGAAAATTCAGTGCAAAGCAACATGTCCTTTTTGCTTCCTGCCCCAAATTCAAGCCCCTTTGGTGGTATGAAATGCAGACTTACGGAAGAGATTGCTGTTTTTCTTGACTGTGACAGTAAATCCATTGCCTGGCTGCTGAATCCTGAAGAAGATCATTGCCACGTTCTGTGATGATCTGATGCTCCTCTGAATATTCCCACTTTCACAGAAGTCTACGTATCTTTGAGAAGTGGTGAGAGGATGGTCCAAGGAACTGGGAAATTTCTCCCCCTTGAGTATCCATCCATCAAACACCTACAGAGGTTCAATAATTTAAAACAAGGCTTTTGCTTATTGCTCTGTTAACAAAGAACAGGAACATGAAGTATAACAGACACTCCTTTATTTTGACATCATATAACCTGTTCAAAGCCATAAACTGAAAACAAAAATTCTTTGTATTTACTGATTTCCTAACATTTAACTAATTATTCATGCTTCAACTGATGTTTAGGAAAGGGATACATATGACTTTTAATGTTGTTTTTATCTCCTTCAGTTGACATTTTTGGTTTATCTTTCTTTTTGAGGGAAGTATCTCTTTTTGCTTCAGCATCATCACATTCTTTTTTTTTTTTTTTGCCATTTCATTGTTACTCTAAGAAGTTTTTGACCAGTTTGATTTGGGAGCCACAAGAAATGTAAGTGACCAGTTCAAATTCTGGGCATTATGTCAGTTGATCTGGCCTGTAATTTTCCACCATCCATGTTTTACAGCTTGCCATTAATGTTCCTGGTGGCCTTCCAGAGATACTGGAATACAAAAAACTTTGGGGAGGAATTACTGGCAGAGGTATTGCTCTCAGTTGTGTCAGCTCTTTCACCTCATCCTAACCACTAGAAAGCAAAACAAATCCTGCATATTTTTCTGGACCTTAAGCATCAACTTCTACAAACCTTTCTTTCATAACAAAAAAGCAACAATTTTCCCTCGTCGTCTTCAGAGAAACGTGTCAGAAGTAGAACTACCTATTAATTCTAGCACAGATATGCAGTTGCCTGCCTTGCTGTTTCAATTCCCTCCTAGCTGCCCTCACATGGTAATTCCTTAAACACTCCAGTCAATACTCCCAAAATTCAAGGATCAGATTCAGCCATCGCTTCAGTCCATAATTCTGATGTGAGTGTGTGGGACTTCCTGACGAAAAAACCATCAGGATCAGTCTCTGGATTTGCCAGAACTGTAAATTTCTGAAGTAATGAGTGCAGGTGCTCAAATTGCACGAGGGGAAAGCTGCCTGTATATATACAGCAATATAACACAGAAGTTTGGAACAACGTTACCAAAGAAAGGAAAACTCAATAAAACAAAAAGGTCTCTTGGCATTTTTCTAGCCTCCATGAGTGACTGTAAGTCTGGGTACAAAAGCCTTGAACCCACAAGAGATTGAAATCAGCCTCCCTGTAGCTACGTGAGGAGAGATCTCAGCCAAAGTACGGAATGGAAGGACAGAATTCTCCAGGGTAAAGGGAGCAGGAGACAAAGAAAGGGCTGAAGGTCAGATTTCCTCCTTCTCCCCGTTCCTGGACCTCAGCTGGCCACTAGGTGGGATGTGGCCTGTGCTGTGCTTGGCCAGTGCAGCACAAAGGGCAAGGTGCAAGGCGAGGGGAGCCATGGACCATCGAGCCTCCCCTTCTCTCCTTGACCGAGTTCAGATCTTGGTGAATGTTCCTGCCTGCCAGAGAAACGTGCTGGTAAAGTTTGTTGACGCTGGAATATAAACGGCTCTGAGTCATAAGCCTCTTTCTGTTCAGAGCCAATGTCCTGAAAAGTTCTAGCAGGGAAATTTTAAAGAAAGCCTGCCATGATCCGCTCACTATTAATCTGATGCTAAGTGACCTGCGAGCAGAGGTCCCAGAGCAGTAACTGCCACCCAGAGAGCTGTATCATTATCTGCAGGGCTCATGTGATTCACTGTGCAATGAGAAAATCCTACTGACCAAATTTTCAGCCATTCCCGTAGATATGGACACTCCATAGAGGCGCTTCTGGAAAGAGGCACTTCAGAAGAGCCAGTGCTGTAGTTTGGAGAGAGATCCTCATCCTGCATCTGACTTTGCTTTAGAGTGGTGATGGGGGGAGCACATACTCAGAGCGTCTCAGGGAGGAGAAAGAGCCATCCCAGAGATGGTTACTCTGCAAAAGCCTGTTCTGCACGCACAGACACACACATACAGAGAGGTGCACACACGCTCGCCTGCCCCTTGCACGCACAGCAAACACCTCACAAGTCAGAGGAGAGCAGAGACTTGCAGCTTCTTACCTTCAGGAAGTCACCCCCTTGGCAGTCAATGTTTACAAAGTCGTAGTCTATTGTGATGAGCTCCTCAGGCTCCCCGATGAAGAAGGTTGCACAGTGCAGCTGTGGCTGGTCTGCGGTGAAGGTGAACTGCCCCTCTATACTCAGCATGTCAATGCACCCTGGAGAAGCAGGGACAAAGGGCTGCTGCCTCTGCCTGCTCTGGAGGGAGACTCAGTGCCAGCTCCCACCGTGCAGGGAAGGAGGGGGATAGGAGAGACCCCCCCGCACTGAGATCCGGCCGGCAGTGAGGACAGGGAGAGCCAGCTGAAGCAATTAGGAGCCTGCTGAGCATCAGAGGATAAATAGTAACTCGCAGGTGTGAGCACAAGCATGCAACGGGGGGGATGTGGGGGATGGTGTGTCAAAGCATCTCTGAGCAGAAAACTCCATGTGTGTATGTGCACAAGTGCACAAACTCTCTATTCTTTCGGATTTCTCTCTAATCACAGCTGCTACACCTGCCCCACCCCTTGGCAATGTGACCCTGCCCAGGGACATGGGTGTAGAATCCCCATCCTGCTCTAGTTATTTGGGACCATCAACTACGAACCGGAACCCTCTGCCTTAAACCACAGGTTTCTGCGGTTTTAATGTTTTGTCCTTCTTCTCCCTGGTCTTGCGAAAAGCTCCTGCAGCTCTGTCATTCCCAATTAGCTCTTTCCCCTCCCTGAGGTACCCCCAGGATTCTCCCCCCTGCCAGTAATCCCTACCAGAGCACCAAAGAAACTCACGGAGCGACCGCCGGTAGATCTGTCCTGCAGACAGCTCTCGCTTCAGATCTTCACTGAGTAGTAGGAAGGGGTCATCTTCACCAGCATCTCTCACCTGGTGAAAGATGGAGGGCAAAAAGAGTCTGGGGCAAAGTGAAATGCAGCCCTCTCCCTGTACCTCTCAAGAACAGGCACACCACGTTACACCCTCCTCCAGAAACAGAGCAGCTGTGGAAGAACTCAAGCAGAAAGCTGCCAACCTGCAGTAGAGGGGAAATAAACCTGGTACCTAAGAAGTGACCCCAGCATCTAAGAGCATTGAGAGTCTCTTAAATAAATGGATAAATAAATGGAGGGATAGCACAGAATACACTGGACTGTTTCATTAATGTTACCCAGGTGTAAGTTCAAAGCAGGAGAAGTGGGAATAGGAAAGGGAGAGAGAATAAAGCACAATGCTTGAAAGCTGAGAGACAAGTTAGAAGACAGCAGCTAAAAGCACAGAGAGGTGTTTAATCATCAGCCCTATTGCTCACCTCGAGGTATCTGGTTTCTCCCTTGGAGGCAGCCAGGAAGATGAGAACGAGGTGGCATTGAAACTGGAAAGCAGACGGCATGCTGACACCTCCTCTGGCGGCCGTCCTCTCTCTCTGTGGCCAAGTTTCTCCGGGTCTGTGCCGGTATGCAGGAGCCGCTGGGGTGTCTTGGAGCGACTCTTTTTATAGAGCTGTTGGGAGGGGAGGCACTTGGTCCCCGTACTGATAGGGTAACCCATGGTAACTGAATTCCTCTCGCAGTGACACAGTACGTGGGCATGACGAGGGTCCAAATTGCAGCCACAAATTTTCAAGACGGTTGAATTCCCCTCTCTGGCAGATGTCTTTCCTACTTATCTGTCTGGTGGAAAAGCTGAGAATCTCGGGGAAGAGAGCCCATCCCCGTGCAGATGAGGCACTCATGCACTGTGTTCATTTCCAGTTACTCCGAAGTGAGCAACAAGGAACATCCCTCCCTCCTCCCGGGGCAGTCCCGGGGTATTTCAGACTCGCAGGGCTTCCTGCCTCCCTTCTGCTGCTCTGTGACATGCAGCTCTCTGCAGTGCCAGTGCCAAGTGCTTCCTGCTGGCCAAGCCTGGGCGGGCACCCCTGCATCCCAGGCAGGCTTGCAGCCTTTGCCAGCATCCCTCCAGGGCTGTGCAGCAAGTACACAGGCAAAACTAGACACCTCTCCCCACCAGAAATAGCTATCCTACAGAAATTACAAAAACTTGGGGTTCCCAATGTGAAAAACGAAAGCACCCAGCGCTGTGAATTTTGCTTTATTATCTTTGTCCCTTATTGTCCTTTATTAAACTTTTCAATCCTAACAGGAGAGTGAACCTTGTTTTTCACACCAAGGGCATATTCATCACAGAACTCCTAATAACTTCCTTGATCCTCAAGGGAAACCTGAGAAGTTCTTTAAAAGTTGAACCTGTGAGTGAAAATTCATAACTCTGCAGAGTACTAAAAATCAGGAACTCAGTAGAGGTATTAGATGTGGGTATATGTTTGTTTTTCCCTGACCAGGATGAACCAACAATACTCTGCAGAGGATGACTACCCTTTCCCCACCTCAGGCTTCTTGCTAATGTATCCTTTTGCTTTATGCTTTCATGTCAAATGTCACTTTGGTTCAACAAAACTTAGAAATAATATGAGCAAGACTTGTAAAGTTTAGAGTTTGTTGCTCCTGATTTCATTGCAAGGATTTATAAACATCAGAAATGTTTGCTCGCTGTTTCACACAATTTGTTGGTTGAAAAACAAATAAATAAATATTATTCTGTCTACACACCTGTGGCTCTGACCTTGTTATGATGCAATTCTTACCTTACAGTTTGCTTTATTGTAAACTATAATACTGTTCCGTATCTGCATGGAACTTCTGTGATTTTTTGAGAAAAAAATTACTGAGGAAATGGAAAACATTCTTTTAGAACTTTGGCATCAGGGTGGATTCAAAGGTTGGTAAAACTGCTTTGCAGAAATGAATAATTAAGTACTGCATTAATTGAGACTGAATTGATTCTCTTCATGTTCTTACCTTGAATTTTTTAAATACTGTCATTTTAGGCAAGGATTATCAGAAGGGATACAAGGGAGTTTGGAATCTGAAATCCATTGAAGTTCCTTGGGAATTACAAGGTTTGCTAAGAAAACTGCAGGGCTTAGTCCCAGTTTGCATTAGAAGATGGCTGGAAGGTTAATCAGGGAGGTGAGAGCTGCCTTGGAGACCATCAGGATCAGAAGGGGCTGCAGGGGAGCCCAGCCTTACTCACTATTCTTTTGCTCACCATCTAAAGAGATTGATAAGGTTAAAATTATAGCTTGACCCCTCCACTCTCCCCCTTAGACGCATTTTGCAGAATCCAGTCCCAAATTCTGGCTGCAGTGTCCCAGTTTGCCCTGCCAGTCCTCAGCCTAGACCTCAGACACTGAGTGTTGAGGAATATTCAGTGCAGGGAGCTTGGTGTGCAGCTGCAGTGAGAGCTGCAAATTGAGCTCCTTGGAGAAGGAGTCCCAGCCCAAGGCAAGAGGCTGTGAACTGCCGACCTTTTGAATTCCAGAAGGCCCAGGGACCTATGGCACCAGCCAGGTGACCAGACACTTGGAGACACAGCAAGAGCCGAGGAATCAGCTGGAAGATGACACATGTTCACAACCACAGACTGTGAGGGTGTAAAAACCCAGGCATTCCTTTGTTCAGGGTCCCTCTCTGGAGGCACCAGCTCGAGGTTTTCATTCTCTTGCTGCATCATTATAAAATTGCTTAAAGGAGACAGAAGTCTGAGGCTCTGCTGTGGGAAACCTGGGGTTGAGCCAGTGAGGAAAGCTGGTCTGCTTGTGTGACTGTGGGATGTGTAGGGAGTTGAGTGGGCACCCATCAGCTCAGTGAAGCTGCCTGCTGTGAAGGGGCTTTGGTCCCAGCAGTTAAAGTCTCTGGTGGTGGAAGTGTGACTGCCTGAGTGCCTCCTGAATGGTCATACTGAGACATTATCTTACTGTGAGTCCTCCAAGATCTTCAGTGAAGGATAGAGAGTGTTTGTGCGTGAATTTGTTACTGAAGAGTTCAGACTTCAGAATTCAGCTACAAAAATGAGTGAAGGACACATGGCACTGCAGCTAAATTATTATGACTCTATTAAACCAGATGTGAGGTGATCTACTCAGAATGAAACATACCAACAGTGATGTCACCATAGTTTAAACCCTTGCCTGTGAGTAGCTGAGATCTGGGCTTAGCACAACATTCACCAGTGGAGGTGCCCAGAAAAGCAGGAAGCCCTACAGTCTGGAGAACATCCTGGCAGATGAAGTGAGGGCACTGTCCTTCTCCAATAAACAAAGTGGTGGAAAGGAGGATAGGAGCCACCTCCATATCTATTGTAATTTATTGCTCAAACAGGGCCAATGGTGACTTTGAAATTCCCATGCAACACCTGTAGGAGTTTGTTTTGAGTGTACAAATATTCTGTGTAACATTGGTGCAAAAGCTGAACTCAGAGACTTTGCTGTTGATGTGGAACTTAATTTTAACAGAGGTGTTAAGTTGGAGGGTTTTTTCTACTTTTCAGCTCTGGACTCAGCAGGAGTTGATGAAGCATGATGACATCCTGACCAGCCTCACCACAAAACCTCCCAGAGCCCAGGGCAACTCTCTGTGTCTTCAAACACAGGGCTGCCCTCAGCCCCCAGTGTCATACGTTTTCCTTTGTGCAGCTCTAATGCCTGGGGAAGGCAAGTATTTGGGATGGGACAAGGAATCACATGCAAACAGATGCAGCTGCTGCTGCTGGCTGGGGCTCTACTGCCTCAGGTGGAGTTCAAGCAAATAGATCCCCAAAAGGGACCAGTCGAAGGGGAAAGAGGGGGTTCATCTCCCAGCCCTGCATCCCAGCTGTCAGAGGGTGAGAGAGGATGGGAGCCCATCTTTTCACTCAACTCTGCTGTCTCCTCAGAGTGTATCACAAGTCCCCTTCCCCTCTACCCTCCCTTTGCCTGCTGCAGCACTGCTTTTGTTAAAAGTCACTTGAAGAAACTGAGATTTTTCAGGAGATGAGAATGTGACTAACAAAGCAAAGAAAAATCACCTTGAACTGGGTTCAAAACACCCCTGCAGCATTTCAGAAGGGAAAAGCATCTTCAGTGTGATACAAACCCTTGGCAAATGAGCAGAGTGTCATTTTTCTTTCATGGAGTTGAGTCATGATAACACCCTGAAGGACAAAATTTTTTGTTAATATCAAACTGTTTAACACAGTAAAATGCATTCCCCAGTGACACTCTGCCACAGGCTAAATAATCCAGTTGATTGGCACCTTGATCTGCTAACAACTGTAACCTACCCTGGGAGCAGCCACTTTCCCTGGCAGAAATGATGGGAAGCCATGGTGCTGGTGAGAGCCTGGGCCGAGTGCAGGGCACCACTCACTCTGCTCTGCTGCAGCTCAGGATGGCATTGTTCAGGCACCCCAGCCTTTGCAAAGCCTTGGGCTGTTAAAGCAGTGCTCATGGGTGGGCTTTTCAGGAACATGCTTAGGAGTACCTGCCTGCCCCACCAGTGCTCAAAGCTTGTAGGTGTCTTGTCAGCTACTATAGCAAAGAAGAGATCCCAACTCTGGTAAGAAGTGGAGAAAATAAAGCTGAATAAAGACAGTAGTGAAATAAACTACATTTACCCTCCCCCATGGTGATCAAATCATGCTCTGTCCTATAATACAGGTGGTAAATGCAGTTTCTTCTAAAAAGTAAAAGTAGTTGCTACAGGAAGAATACGTATGAAGTGCTCGGTAGTGAGATTTCTTAGCGAGAAGTTCTTGAGCTACAGAAACTCCTTAGGGATCCTTCCCTGTGGCAAAGAGAGGCCAGGCATTATGGACCCTTTCTGCTCTCCAAAAGGGTCCCTTGGGTCCCCAGCTCATTAATACAGCTCTTCTTACTCCTCAGCTGCAGCCTGACTTCTGAAACAAGCAGCTGGAGCAGACTAAACCTCTCTCTAGCACTGGGACCTTAAACATGAGTTAATATTTCCTGTACAGACACATTCCCAAGCAAGCTCTGACTCCACACCACAGGGCTGAGCCTGGCTGTTACATATCCCATGGAGGCTCCTCTGCTTGTCTGTGATGGGTGGTTTCCTGAACCGAGAGGAGCAGCAGTGAGACTGCAGTGCAACTGCTCCGGTGAAGAGGAGCGGTCCTGCCTCAGGCACTCTGTCCTCAGCTGTTCATGCTGATTTCTCACTACTGCTCAGATCTGGCTGAAGCGATGCCATGTGGGGTCATGCACAGTGTGAGACATCTGACTCGACTTTAAACTTCGTATCATGTCAGCTGCCAAACACTGTGCTGAGCTACATTTATTTCCCTTATGCTCTTTCCCACTGTAACTGAGAATTCATTCAGGGATCAGCTTTTCATTTCCTTCATGGTGTCTGGGAGACGTAGTACTAGTCATTCCTGTCTTTTTATCAAGTGGCTGCAGGTCTCATATCAGTGTCAGTGTCTTTGAAGAGTAGAGATTGCTACACACCACTTGTAGTTTATTATACATGTTCAAATGTTTGTGAGTCCTTCAGTATATTGTTTCTGAACAATGGGATTGGTTAGCCCAGATTAAGGTGACAAAGAAATCTAGTGGCTCTAAAGTGTCACATATGCTACAGTGAAGACTAAATTTTTGTCCCATCTTTGTTCAATCGCAATCAGTCACCGCTTTGAAATGACACCGCAGAAAAGAAAGCAAGGGGAAGATTGTACAGCAAATCACAGTCCTGAAGGCCATTAGGAAATCACAGACATGCACAAGACTTCACTTCAAACTCTGAGACAAAGACAAACATGTAAGGAGCTCCTGCTCCTGGCCCAGTTCCCTCATACCTTATGTCACCAGAGAAAACATTGGGATAACTTCATCCATACTAAGTATTCACAAATCATTACTGAATAGTTCACTATAGTCATGAGGAACTTCACTAAAGTCGTGAGTCACATACCATAATATCCATCAGGCTTCTCTACACTAAGAAGTTATGCCACGCTTCATGTTATCATTCTTGATAAGGGCAAATTATTGAGATGCCTGGCACATCCACTCACTACCACATCCCACTGCAGTGGTCACCGCCCTGCCTGACACCCAGCCAGGAAGAAACTCAGAGCACATACCCAGAAAAATAAATGTGGAGTTTAGAGCTCCACAGCCCTCATTGTCTAGAGGGCCCAAAGTGTGACTGCATCCTGGATGCTAACGGGGCCTGTGGTCATAATTACATTTAGGAACTGTTTGTGAGACTGTACAAGAAATGAGTTTGATGCCATGGCAGTCAGCAATGAATAACTGCCTATTCTACAAAATGCATCAGTCAACTACTGGAAACACCGTTTAAGCACCTGGACTATGGACATACAATAGGAAAGACAGAATTCAGCATGACTAAAGTAAATTGGCCCTGTCAATGGTTTGATATGTCCTTTTTGCAAGAACCCAAACAGAGTGGCTATGACAGCTGAAGGAGAGCATTTCCAGCAGCGGAAACACAAAGTCCGAGATCACATTTTGTGCTTCAATCCTTTACTCTTGTGTTTGTTTCAGGGTGAGGCAGGTATTCCAACAGTCCATGATCCAACCTGAGCCCAGGACTCCTCCATCTGTAATCAGTGGGCACCTCCATCACTGATTTCTGTTGCTACCTGTCTGCCTCAGCTTTGTGCTGATTATGACAAGCCTCTTCCAAGCCTCACCATACATCTCTCTGTAACACCAATTCTATTACTTCCCTCCGTGTGTCTAAATTGGCTTTAAATAGAGCTGAACTTTCCATAAGGTGAAGTAAGTGTAGCTTGTTAACTCTGGGCAGTTTGACACAAGAGATGGTGTGATTTGTCATGTTAAGTGGCTTAGAGGGATGACAAACACGTGATTTATGAACTGAAAGCCTATCAGCATCATGCAGGCTTGATGATAAGTGTTGCATTAACTCTATTTATGGCATTGTCTAAAAGCAAAGATTGTGAAACTCGCAGTTTAGCGGGTTACAAATAATCAAGCAAACATTATATTCAGACACTGAGATTACCCTGAGGGCGGTTATCACTACCAGCTCTGCCTGTGACTCAACCAGCATCTACACAAAGCAGTCAGGGCCAAGAAGTGGGAGAAAAGTTTTTTCCCAGGAAGGAGGAAAGAGATATGAGAATGGGCAACTGGCAAAGGCACATGCCATCGCTCTGGTGTTAGGAGAGGTGCCAGGGGTTTGTTGAGCTGTTTAATTTTAGCATGAACTTTTCTCCTCTGTGGATCCTCTACATAGAATCTCAGCCCTCAAGGATTGCTGCAGGAAAGTCGCAGGAGTTCCGGGCGCTAACCAGCATCGGTATGCTGCGACCTGCCTAGAGAGAGCATCCCGCAGGGAACAGCCCTTCCATGAGGTGCTAGCAAATCTTCCTGGCGACGGGAGATTTCAGCAAATGTGTAGCAATTCTCTGCTACAAGTGATTTCAGCTCTTGTGATCCAGCTCTTTGTGAAATTGCCCCAGGCAAACACGGGGACAGAGAGACAGGAGCCTCGTATGGCAGTTCCACAGAGGTAGCCTTTATTGTCCAACCACCCTGCAAAGGGGCAGCCAGGGACAAGGGCTCCCTGGTCAGTGCTAGAGGAGGGGGCTTTTTATGGGGAAGGTAGGGGGCGAGGCAGAAACCAGTACAGGCTATTACCATGAAGGCATCTTGGGATCTCGCCATAGACAGGAAGAGGTTGCTTATCTCTGACCCCTCCAGGGGAATGAGAGCTGCCAGCCTTCCACAAGTCCCCCTTCATTGTTTACCAAAACCGCCTCCCCAATGGCCTTTTTAAAGCAGCGTAAAAAGCATGAGAACTGAAGTAATACAGTAAGAATTACAATGACAATCCAAAAAACACCCTTAACTAAAGAAAGTGCCCACCCTTGGAGTCCCCATTGTCCGAGAAAGCTGTCAAAACCGTCAGTGATTTTTTCTTCTTCTTCTTGATTTGGTGGACTTGATCTTTTAGCAGCTGGATGTTCTTTGAGATGGAGTCACATCATGATGTTAAATCAAAACAGCACATGCCTTCAAAATCTTCACAGCCATGTCCATGGGCTAAGAGCAGTAAGTCGATGGCTGCCCGGTTTTGCCAGTGTCACTTGTCTGGTGGTTTCTTCATCTTGGAGGAGGTCGCTAAGAGTGGCACAGGAAGGCCTCAGCACCAGAGCTGCACACAGGTGTCAGCATGGCTCCCAGGTAGCCTGTTCCATCCAATCATATTTGCCTTTGCCAGCTGCAGCAGCTATTCTGATCAGTACCAGTGCCCTTGCAGAAGAACAGTCTCCTTTCCAAAACACGGCACCGTTACTGCATCTAGACTTTGCTTGGAAGTGCAACCCGCTTGGCCCAGGTCACGCCCTGTTCTAGATCTCCTTTCCCACAGCTGCAACTTTCTCCCAGTGGCCCTCCCCAAAGCAGCAGCCCCTGTTCCTCCTCTCCCAAATTTCCTGTTCAGCTTGGGGCTACTAGAACGTTCGTCACTTTGTTTTCCAGCCGGTTTATTACACAGAATATAATTTCAGATGTGTTGGGAAATCTCTGTGTTTACAGGTACCGTGTCCCAAAATTTGTTTAATATGTGAAGTACAAACTTTATCTTTGACAAGGTACCACTTTCAGAAGTGATATTTTAAGATTTTTTTTTTTTTTTTTTAAATCCAAGAAGGACAAGTATTTCTTAGCTGAAGTGAGTGTCCTTGACTGAATCTTTCTCATTCAGGAAAAAACTGTAATTCAACACAATTCTGGTAGTGTTAGACATCACAGTAATGGACCCAACTTCAGAAACACTGTGAATTGTTACACAATTCAAGCAGTCAGTATGAGTCAGATAAGAGATGTCAGCATACCCAACATAATGGTATATTTATCTTTTCAACTGCTCCCTCTATGTAGTCCTTTATTTTTCATGTATGTGATTCCTCACCAGTTATCCCCAGTACTGTGCAGCCCGCAGTGCCAATTTGATCAGTTGGGCTCCAAATGCTTTTGGGTGAAAGTATAGGAATATCTTGTGTCAGTGTAAAAATCACATAAGTTGAATGACCTTGAGATCACCTGGTCAGCATTTTTCCACCTCCTCAAGTCTAAAGGCAGCTTCACCTTTGATAGAAATGTCACAGAGCATCTTTACCTCAAGTGCAGTAATGGGCTTTTTAATTTCAAACATAAACTGTTCTCCTTCTTGCAATACTACTCCTAGGGCACCAAAAATGACAAAAACCCTCCCCCAAATGAAAACTGCAGAATTAGGTCATTAGTGCAAGGGCAAAAATAGTTTTGCTTCCACCTACCCAAGGCATCAATAGTTCAATGGGATGGAACTCTCCAGCTCCATGTCTCATCCAGACACTTTGCTCAGCCACAGGGGTCTGTTTGCTACTGCCACTTGCTGTCCCCAGCCAGAGATAAGGATTTTACATCTTTCTGCAGCATTCTCAACTTTCTGCCATTTTTCAACTCCCAAAAAACAACCTTAAGTGGTGCTCCAGGTGGCTCAGCTGCTTTTCTGCCCTTTATAACTTGTTTTACCCACAGATCTTTTTCCTGCCATAGCTTTATTCTGCAGTGCTTTTCTGAGTTCATGCAACTGCGGGGAATGTAAAGTCAAAGCAATATACGGGGTTTTAGGGCAGAGCCCACTGACAGATATTTGAAAGCTATACTGTGATGATTGCTCTGCAACCCATGCAGTCAGAGGACAGCTTAGAATTTAAAACAAATGTACAACAGGAACATTTTCCACTGATTTTCCCCCAAAGACCTGGGCTCTGAGCAACTACTCGTTCTGTCTTCCTCTTTGCTGTCTTGTTGCAATATTTGCAGTTTTACAGACATGTCCTTATTTAGCCAACCAGCTTACAGAAACACAGCTTTCCATTGAAGGCTAATTTAGAGTCTCAAGCACATGTTCTCAGCTGCTGCAAAATTATGCCACTAAGTGCAATAGGCTCTGTCATTTTACATCAGCTGAGAATCTACTTGCAAGGGCAAAATAAGTGGATGCAGCTGCAGTTCTCTTCCTTGGGAGTTGCCCCTTATACACAACTGATTGCAGGTGGCTGAGAGTTGGTATTTAAAAAGGACAAGTTTTTTGGTGTTTCTTTTTTTGAAAATGTTTCTGCTGAAGTTCATTCATGTGCTCTCTTTGATGGCTGGCTGCCCAGGACCTGTAGCCCACCATACTCCAACTCAGAGGAAAGGATGTGGACAGAACCCGTTTCAAAAACGGATTTCCAGATCATAAATTAAACATTCTCTCTCATGTCATATCGTGTGGCAGAAGAAAGATAAAATTGAAAATGTGACCCCTTTTTTCTTCAAATAATACAGTGCTATTCAACAGACTTAATTATCCCTAAAGACACATGTAATAATTGTTGGCCTGTCAATCAAAGCCCTTATTAGACATGCGCATGATGTCACATTACAGTCTAAATCTTAATCTAAATCTAAATCTTCCTGCCAGTCAAAAATCTTTATATAGCTTAATCTGATTTCAGATACAAGTTTTGTGTGCAACCTTTTACCCAACCTTTCCAAGGCTGTGATCAGAGAGGAGCTGGGTCTTTTATGTGTGCTGCTGAGCTGGTATGATGGACTCTGGGCTGTCCCTGACAGGTTTCCTCCTGGCCATGCTCTGCTTTGTGCTGTAGCATGAAGCCTGAAAAAGGGTCTGACTGGGGTGGCTCAGGGATGTGAGGTGGACCTGAATTGCTACATTTGGTGGACAGCAATTAATGATGTTGCTGGCTACCGGAAACGTCACCTGTTCTGCTGGGGTCTCCTGGGGTCACTTCTCTTTCCCTTCCCACAACCCCAGGCAACTTTGTCTCTCACTTTTACAGGGAGAAAACAATGTTGTAGAATATTATTATCCCATTGCACTTGATACCTTCCACACTGTTTGGGATAATTATCCCACTGCACTTCCACACCTTCCGTTGAAGAGTGGGAAAGGTGGTGCCTTCCTACTGGTAAGTCACAGCTTGGAGGCACAGCTCCATTACAAACCCCTTGTCTTCATGGTGGTGTCATACACTCAGGACTGGTAGTTGGGTAATGAAACTGAAGAAGTTATAAATTTACCAACAGGTAATGCATCAAGCTTTGTGTAGGCAGTTGCACTGGCACATCAAGTCTCTTCTGAACTGAAATAAAAGCAAACGGCAGAGGCTGAGGCTTCCAAGATAATGGAATTTATCTTCTGCAAATCTGCTCTTTGGATGTCAAGGAAAGCAATTTCACAATATATAGAGAAGATCTTGTCTGGCATTGTTGTATTTTTATTGGGTTTTGATGTAACTTAAAAATATTAGGCCATATTGTGGTGTTCAATTTTCTATAGGTTTTTCAGACAGCCTGATAAAACAAATGGAAAAAATGTCTGTAGTTAGACATTATTCCTAAAGCTGAGGGACTCTGGAGAAACCCACATAGCAAGCTTTTGCCTAGATTCATGAACTACAGAAAGACTTGAAGTCAGCAGGAAAATGTCAATAAACAGTGAGAAGAAAAATCCTGCCTTCAGGTTTGAAGGACACCTACTTCCCTTCTGAGAGAAGGAAAACCCAAAATGTTCACATCTGCAGGACATAACGTTTATAGTGAGGTTGGCCTTGCATGCACCATCATGTACAGATGATGTAAGTGGCTTCAGTGCTGTTTTCCTTCCTGAGGAGTGCTTACAGAACAGAGAACTGCTCACAGTTTTTTCTGGTTCAGAAGCAATTCAAAACTTTCAGGTGATCTCCATGTATCTTTCTTAGAAGTGATGTCTACTAATGGAATATTAGTTGGCTCCTGCAGGAGACGAGTGAGAGAGGGCTGCTGGTGCAGTGGGTCAGCTCATAGTTAGCCCGAGAATAGGATGGCAAGTCTTACCCCAGGGCCCCACACTGTGCGAAGGCTTTGTGGGTTTCAGCTTTTGAATGTGTTTTGTGCATTTTCTTACTTTTCTGCTTGGTTTCCAGTCTTTGTACAAAAAGGATTCTTCTTTAAAACTGACAGAGTTTAACATTTGTCCTTGCAGTTAAAACACCAACAAGAACCACCTAACAAGACAAGCCAAAACCAGTGATTTACAAGGTTTTATAAAACTTCATTGGAAAAAAGATAATTTGAGTCATTCTCCTCTGATTCACCCACAGCTGATGTACAAGTAAGCTCCTTCCACAGAGGAATTAGGATGCACACAATCCCTGGTAAATTCAGTTGATGAGATGGCTCCACTGGCCCTCTCTGTCACAGCAGTGACTCTTGCTGCCTGACTCCAGGGCACATTGTTGCCAGCTGTGACCTAGTATAATTCTGCTATGCATGTGGGCTGCTACATGTCCTGATGCCTTTTCTTGGTCTTAAAATCAAGAGCCAAACACGGTTAGAAGGGAAAAAGGGATTTTACCTTGGTATTTATTTTAAGGATCCTTGGTGCACTCCGTCCAGGTGGAGCACGCTGGAGTGCACATCCAAATGCACACCAAAATGCTCCCCCGTGGGTACCCCCGAAATGCACACCCACAATAGTTTGGGTATAAAATTATAGATTTTACCAATTAGCATATCTATCAAAGATTCTCCAGTGAGAGGCTGAGTGAACCCCCCTCCCCGAGGAACCTTTTCCCCCTGGACAGGCCTATCTTAGTTCACAAAATGTGTTCCAGAGAAGGCCTTGGCGTCTGAGGCTTTTAAGATGTTTGGTCTCCTGGCTTAACAGAATACTGGGCCTATGCTACTTATCAAACCTGAACAATTAGAAGTATGTGGGCTAAAAGGCCCTTAAGAATACATAAAAGTTATACAAAAGAGTATATAGAGGGGGTATATATAAAAAGCAAAAAAAAAAAGCATCATGGCATCAGTCCAAGGGTTCGTCAGGGATGGCCAGAGGGTTTATGAACTTTCTGAAGCTTCTTTCCAAAAAGCTTCTTGCTCAAATGTAAAGAAGAAACTGGTTTTTAACTGGCATAATCTTATTCCTTTTAGCTTGGAGTTGAAACTTTAGACTGCTCTTCTTTCACTTCCCCTTGGAGGACAGGGAAAGGCTTAGAGGCCAGCAACACTCTGGGTCCCATGAGAAACCATAGAAACAGTCTTGTGTTTTCTGGCTGATACTTTTGCCATCCCGGTCCAACACTTGCAATGATATTGAGGTGCATGACATTAAAGGGGACAAAAAGTTGTCCAGCTGTGGCCAGTTTTACTTTCATACTTTCTGCCGTGTTGGTCTAGAAGATATTTTGTCAATTCTGTATAACTTTGTCACTGAAGGGTTAAAGCATGCTGTGGCTCTGTCACCATTACAAAGTTTGCCTTTTTTCTGGGATATCACCATTTGGTGGTGGCCCCTTTCTTAGGATGATGTCTGCCCCTTGTTATATTTATTACACCCTGTAGAATCCCCTGCTTATAATTGATTATATACTTTTAATGATATATAATTTCATACAATTGTACACTTTACTAAATGATGTTTGGGGGCCTGGGAAGGAGAGACAAGTGAACTACATTCCTCAAATGTTGCCTAGCAGGGCACGTCTTCATTGGGGAGTAGTTTTTTAATAATCTCTTATACAAACAGAAAATCTTAATTTAATTCAGATGCCGTTTATTATAGTTTGAGTTACCAACAAAATAACAAGGAAATACGAGAGCTCTCCATGCAAGAAAAAGAGTCACAATGTCCTCCACTGAGGATTTTCAGGCTTCAGAAGTATGCTTAAATCAAACAGGAGTGTGTAAATACTCTTAATTCAACCCAAGAGCAAGCTAACACTGGAAGGGGTTGTCCTACTCTCTCTTTGCCTGGTCGTGGGGTCCAGGGAACCCCTGCTTCCATGGGGTGGATCAGCGTAAGATGAAATCATCGTTTTTCCGTAAGATGACTCACATTACAAAGTTGTACCCTGGAATTCCATCTAATTAAATCCTTCACAAGAGGTCCTCTAAAAGACCTCCTTTTAACCATGCCAGAGTAGTGAAAGCAGAAGGCATTTACACATTTCCCCCAAAGACCCAGTCCTTCCATCAGCCCTCCGAGCAATTTGCTGACTAAATCTTCTATGTATTTGAATAATTTATCATATGAATAAATTCATTTATGCTGAGGGAAGAGGTTGACTACTGAGATGCAGTAATGCCAACACAACAAAATTGAAGCTGGGAACATAGAGGAAATGAACCTGTAACAATGGCAAGCGGTATTGTATGGTCAGGCAGCAAGAGACAGCTGTG
The DNA here is from genome assembly GCA_013398115.1 of Falcunculus frontatus. Taxonomy (NCBI): domain Eukaryota; kingdom Metazoa; phylum Chordata; class Aves; order Passeriformes; genus Falcunculus; species Falcunculus frontatus. The sequence continues at coordinate 1,262,376 of VZRV01006657.1, forward strand.
ACCACATCTGAAATATGAGTGTGGGGAGCAGCATCTAAAAATGGTTTTAGAGTAAGCAGAGCTGAGCTAAAAAGAATCTGCTGGTTTTGAGCTGCAAAAGAAGATTATTATAAAATGACTGAAAAATAAATTGCAAGTGTTATTTCTCATTCAAAATTTTTTCCATTCAGAAAGTATATAAGTAACATTCCTGTGCCTTTTACTTTCCACTGACATTTAAGAAATAGAAGTTTCAACTCTTGCCAAATGATCCGTCACCTCGAGCCCTTGACCTGGGCAACTGATGAAGGCATGTTACAGATGCATGGAGCGCAAAGACTGGAAATATTAAAAGCCAGATCTCAAGTAGTGCAAGCTGGCTGTGGTCCAGCTTACACCAGCTGCTGATCAGCTCCATAAATGTCTTATAGCAGTAACAGTTGGAGGAATGATGGTTTGCATTCACTAAACACCAGTGAGGGCTACCTAACTAGGCATACTTTGCTTGCATTTGTGGCCAGGAGATTGATTACATCAAGGATTTTTAAAATCCCTCTTTCTTTAGCTGTTCTTCAAAGAAATCATTACATGCCACAGTCAAAGTAGCAACCAGAATGACAAATTCATTAAAATCCACTTCATTGTCCTTATTGGAGTCCAGGTCATTCATAATTTTATCAACCAGGAGGGGGTCCTTTTGGCCCTAGAGAGAAAGAAAAGTAACTTAGCTATACAGATCTTGCATATGCAATTCTGACACACCTGGCTATGTAACATATGTATGTCAACATATGTTACCATGTAACATACCACTGCTATGCTACGAGACCGGTGTTACTAAATAAAATATGCATCAAATATGCACTTGAACAGTAATTACATCTCTAGTCACTACAAGATCAGAAACTAAAGACAGTGCATTCCTTAGAAGGAATACAGGTACTAAATAGGCACTGAAATGAATCAAACAGATTTTAGGAGATGCTGAGCTTGGATCCCTTTTGACAAGATGGATCTGTAAAGTGCATTTCTCTGTATCATCCCTTAACAAACAACACTTAGATTTCCAACGGGCTACTCATAAATGGTCATATTATATATCCATTCATCACATTCAGAAAATCTCTGATTGGCAAACAACACATCCTATTCAGTGGGTGCAAGAATATTGAATCTCATAATAATAAATCAATAGCCAAGATTAAAAGAAAATCCAATTGAAGGAAATGGATACAATGTAAAAAAAAATCTTACCAGTGGTCATAGGGTCCACAATAATTTTTACAATTAAGAGGATACATAAAAAACCATTATTATTCATGCTTATGATTCCATAAAAGCATCCATGCTATGTCATGTAGAACATAACAAACATGAAAAGAGATATTCAGATCAGCAGCTTATCTTTGAAAGGATTTTCTTAGCACCTCTCTGCAGGGCACACAAGCAGCAGTACTGTGTGGCCAGTGCGCACAAGCTACTTTCCTGTCTCATGAGAACTGGTTGCTGCTTTTGATTCTTTGATGGACTTATCTGTACCCTATTATGAAAAACACACAAACAAAAAAACTAATTGAACTTTACTTGGTGTTGATTTTGCTACTGCTTCTAGGCTTGCCTAGGCCTCCTGCTCAAAAGCACCGTGGAGTATGCAGAGTGTCAGTACCCATCTCTGCTGCCAGTAGTACATGGGAGGGCACTGGGGCTCAACCACCCTCTGAAAATACATTTCTCAAATGGGACATTTGACATCATATTCTTCTGTACAGCTCCACAAAGAACTGTCAGCTGAGAGACTGTGAAAAGATAGGCCTTGCACAAGGAGATGCTATTCCTATCCAAGCACTCGGATAGCTCCTTAACCCACCCATGAAACAGTCATTCAGGAGGTTCAGAAGCTGCATCTTACTGAAAGGAAGTCAGTGAGCTCACTGGTGAGAAGCTCCTTGAGTTCTCCTTTACTGAGCTTGTATCTGTCTCCTTCTTTGCCAGAGTAGTGATGGAAAATCCTGATCAAGGTGTCCATTGCATCCTCCAGTGGTGTGGCCATAGCAGTGAGCAGGAGAGCTGCGGGGCAAAGACACAGTCACTGACGTTGCACAGGAGTCAAACCAAAGGCCAGTCTCTGGGAGGGAAAGGAGGGCCAGATGAAGACAGAAATTGTTACCAGTACTGAAAAATTGGGCTTTCAGTTGATCCATCCTGTTGGCTGTGTGTGAGCAAGGATGGACTATATTAAAAAAAGCCTATTGTCTTGAACTCACAAGCAGTTGCTTCAAAAAGGTAAATGGAAAGAAAGGATTTTTATTTAAGAAAATGATCTACTGTGTATTCATTTCATAAAGCTACTGTAAAAGGAAATCTTTTGTACCCATAGCTGAAAACACGGGAAAAATGAACCCATACCTTCTTACCTGTTAATTAAAAATTTTTCTCAAGAAAATGAGTTCAGCAAATTCCATCTGCAAAAGTGAATGTGCATTTATACAGAAAGCTCCGCACCAGTTTTAAGGTGATCAGAGGAAGATCGCCAGTAATAAGGACAAGTATCATCTTTCAATTTATTTGGTCTTTTTTGCTTGGGCTGAGCCTTTTTCCTATAAATTGCCTGCAGTAAACAGATGTGAGCTGGGCACCCCCAAGGTTTGCTTCACTGAGTGTACAGTAAGAAGGTACACAGGGAAGCAACACCAAGAAAACAGATGGAAATACAATTACTTGTGAAGTAGTGGACTCAAAAAGTAACTGAAAGTAGAAGTCAGGTATAAGTGAAACATTATGTTGAATAAGCCATGGAGAAAGATTAAAAATCCAGAATGCACTTCAGGGTAGGACTGGAGTCCTGAACAATATCATCATGCAAAGGTTAAGACTTACCTGTTTTACAGGCTAGCGGAGGTGCACACAAGAAAATACCCAGATCGCAGAAGGTGATGGTCACGTTCCTTTCAAAACACATGCACAGGCTCTTGTTTATCAGGTTGAGAGAGTGGATTACACAAATAAAGACAGACGTATAATTGTCACAGGGATGACAGGTCTTCTGTTTCCCTCAGCATTTGCCTACTCTGTTCAGTAAAAGCCTCTTGCTGTAACTGGGTCACTAAAATATTCACCAGGCAGAGTAGAGGGCTGCATTTGGAACACATGGGATACTTTTTATCATTTGACCTTTTACAAATATGCCCACTCAGGGGGGTCTTGAAGGTCAAAATTATAAAATTCTAACAATCACCAAGTTGATATGAAACAACTTTCCACCATTTTCAAAAGAACACTTTCTAATCTGTCTTTCAGCATTTCTAGAGTCTAAGTCCCTCAGCACTGGCAGGCAGAGTTCAAAGGTACCTGGATACCTGGGGGTAGGCTTGTAGGTGAGTTCGCCACATATCCCTTGAGACATCTACTTTAATTGTCAGATATCTCCATACACCTAAAACATTGTCTCTTGCCAAATGAAATTCTTGCTGTAGTACATGGTATGCTCAGGAGGAAATCAGAGAACCAGTTTCAGTGGAAGGTGTGCCTGGAATTACAGTGTACATTGAACAACAGTTTTGGCTTCATTTTTATAGTCCTGCACAACAACTGTAGTCCAGTATCTCTGTCTGAATAAATGATCTTGCCCCAGAAGGGCAGTAAGTGACCTCTGCCGCAACCCCGGGAACTCGCTGATGCTGGAAGTCATTGCTGGTGGATGCAGGAACAGTAGCTTCACTGTGGTAGGGCCTACTTACCACTCAAAATAACAAATAACCAGTTTTCATGACAGACACACAAAATAGAAAACTGCTTGTGAGTTTGCTTGAGGGTTTGCTTTCCCTCAGTAAAGCCTTGTACCTGCTGCACACACATGTCCAGTGAGCACAACTGTGCAGATGAACAGGGCACGGAGCTACAGCTCCTTGTTTCGTTCCAGCCAGAGGGAAAGAGAATGAGGTGGGCATTGTTTTTAGCTCTGAAGTCCTCCAAGCACCCCTTATTTTGAATACCACCATACATCTCAGCCCACACCCCCGCCTGCCTCCTGTGCCTTCAGACATGTTTCTTCCGCCTGTGCTGTTGTGACAAGTCTCCACAACCTGAGGGGTCTTATGTGGGCCTCTGAGACAAAAGGGAGGGAAGGAGGGGCTGGAACACATAAAAATACTGGATCCCAGTGATAAGGGAAGTGACCATGTGTAAAGTGTCATTTCCAAAATAGGCAGGCTGTTCTGGCTAGAGGTCCCTGCGGGCATGCACAGTGCTGCGTGCAGGGCATCACCTCCAACCACCATCCCTGTGGCTCGGAGTGCTCACCAGGGAAGGGGCCAGCCAGTGCTCAGGGACTTTTTATAAAAAGTTAAGGTGGAAACCAGAGGAACAAGAGGAATATAATCTCCTCTGGAGTCAGAGGAGAGCTGGGGAGGAGACCTGCCCTCCATACCTCTTCCATGTTTGAGGAAAGCTCATGGGTGTCTAATTTTGTACAGGAGTTGTCCCTGTGCTCCTGTGCTCCTGTAAGCACTGGGATCTATCTGGATCGTTAGAGCATATGAGAGAAGAACACGAGTGATATCGGGCACAGCACATCTCTCCCACTCAGTTCTGGGAATCCTCTGTGTCTGCAGACGATAAGAGAAAGCACAGAGCCCCTTACGTAGCTAGAGCCACAGGGTTGTCTTGCCTGTGATTCACTAATAATTGTAACTATTGCTCAGAAATATTATCCAGATAAACATCAAAATACTTGGTTGTTTTTCGTTGTTGGGTTTATGTGGGTTTTTGCCATTTATTCAACAGCAGCTTCACCCACAACCAGAAAAAAAACCCCACAGCTGAGTTGATACATAAGCATGAAATCCTTCTGTTTGTCTTTATATTATTACACTGATCCTCTGGCTAATGAATATTGCAAATTAATTATCTAAGCAGAGTCTACAGGAGGTACAACTTCCAGGAAGCAGGTGTAAACTTTCAGAGCTGCCGTCCTCAGGACAGAAGAAAGCAGGGTTTCCTCTATTATCTCCAGAACATCAGCTCAATAATTTATACAGTGATATAATATGTGCAGACTCTTTCTATAGCTACTTTCACTCCAGCTAATTGCGTAAGAAACCTTCTTTTCCACACTAGTGGGTGATGTACACAGGGAACAGCTGCACCGAGCTTGTTTGTCAAGGGATCCATGCAATTTGCTGTGTCCGGTCTTTTCCTCCCTGGCTAGCAAAATCCTGCCAGTGGCTCCAGTGACAGCAGATGTCTCACAACTTCTATGAAGGCAGGTCCCAGCAGTGTCTACTCGAAATTATTCATGATTATCAATCAACTGTTATAGACTTCCTCATCCAACACTCCAGCACAATCTGATTTAGTATGATACCTAGTTGGCACTGAAGGTAACTAAAGTCAGCACAGACTGCAAAGCAGTTCAGTATCAGGCCAAGACGTGACTCTATGTCAGCAGCCACCATTCTCCCACCAATCCTCGTCCTGCACTCTGGTTTCCAGCAGGTTAAGCACAGGAGCAGCACCAGATGTGGTTGACAGAGGACGCAGGACTGCAGCATGCCTGTAGACATGATGAAGGATGGTGCCTTCCTCATTCATGACCAAACTTTGTCCATCACAGCCTGCCAAATCACGGCAGTGTTTGTGGGAAAGAACTTCTGGAGATGCCTAATCCCACTGCCTTCTCAAAGCTGGATAATCTCCACTGTGTCAGACTAGACAGACACAGTTTTGTTTAGGTAAATACTAACAACTTCCAAGGATGGAGATTTCACAAGTCCTTGGGTAACCTGCTCAGGTGTTGCACTGCCTGTCTGGGGAAGGCGGCTGCCCTAATATCCAACCTGAGCATCCCAAACTGCAGTTGTGAGCACTGGCCCTTTTTGTACCACCTACTACTACCACAGATACTTTGACCTTATAAATTCCCTTCAAATAGTCTTGACTCCTCACTCAAACTCAAAAATAAACTTGAAAGCAGTCTATCCCCTGACTCACCCAGTCTATTTCCATGTTTTACTGTCCCCTTCATGTTACGCCCTTGACCCTTGACACTTGACCCTACATCCTTGACCTGGTCCCAACTGTGCCTTTCCAATGAATATTTCAACATTAAAGTGTGCACTGTGGAAGCAATGGCTGTCAGGAGGGGAAGGGCAGAGTTTTCACCTGGCCTGCACAAAATCTCTATAAGGCTGAATTCTACCATCTTTTCTCAAGTAAGTGCTAGGCTAGCTAGGCTTACACAATGAGTCAGTCACTGTGACTTCCAGAAGAGGGTCAGAGGGCTGGAGAACCTCTCCTGTGAGGAGAGGCTGAGAGACTTGGGGTTGTCCAGCCTGGAGAAGAGAAAGCTTCAGGGTGATCTAACTGTGGCCTTCCAGTACCTAAAGGGAGCTGCTAAGAAGGCTGGAGAGGGTCTTGTACAAGAGCATGTAGTGACAGGACAAGGGGTAATGGCTGCAAACTGACAGAGGGTTGGTTTAAATTCAATATAAGGAAGAAATTATTTTCTGAGAGGTTGATGAGGTACTGGAACAGGTTGCCCAGAGAAGGTGTGGATGCCCCATCCCTGGCAATGTTCAAGGCCAGGTTGGCTGGAGCTCTGGGCAACATGGTCTAGTGAAAGGTGTCACTGGCCACTGCAGATGAGTTGGAACTAGGTGATCTTTGAGGTCCCTTCCAAACCAAACATTTCTGTGATTTCACTGGAGGCTGTTGAGAGAAGTGGAGGTTGTTCCTTGCCCTGTAAATCTGAGAAAGGGCCCAGCAAGCAGGACTGTTTCCTTTTATTTTAGTTAGGGTAATGTAAATGTGCACCCGGCTGGGAGGCTCTATGGTACTGCTCCTCCCCTCCTACTTGGAGATGGGGCAGTCAGACCACAGGCAGAAAACCTTATCACTGGTCTTGGTTCCCCAAAAATGAGCAGAGTTCTGACTTGTTTGAAAGCAGTCAGTCCTTGATGTAGGTCAGCAGTCTTCTTCCTCCACAGCTGGGAAGGAGCTTTGACTTATTCACCAGGATTTTTCCTTGATCTCTTCTTGAGACAATATGAGAAAAGCTGCCTTTAAGCCAGAGCAGATTATAAAGTGCCATTCTAAGCCATGGTAAAATACTACTAGCTTAAGTGTGAGAATCTTGTACTTAGGGCATCTGGCTTTCAACATTTGCCAGAACGCATGTGGGTAACATTTTCTCAAAAGTAATTATTTTGCTGGGAAGGGCAAGTCAGCCTCCCACCCACATCCTGTCATTATTTATTTTTCCCAAACTCTCACAGCTCTTGGTATGCACATATTTTGAATCAGTGTTGTAACCCCAAAGTGAGAAAAGGTGAGATGGGAAGCAACACTGCAAGGCTCATAAGGACATTTATACTACACAATAAAAATCCTATATTGGATTAGACTGGAGAGTGTATTAAATAGATTAAGGAGTTTATGAGACTTACATTTGAATCAGAAGTTCTTGTTAAATTATAATGAGCATTTTCTCACTTTAGGATTGGTAGCATTTTCATTGGTGATTTGTTTCCATATCTGGGTGGCTGATTGATTGATTTATTTATATCAGGAATATCTCCCTCCCCTACAGTTTCCAGCTCACATCTTCAAAACTGTTTTAACAGCTGTGATCCCACAGGCAGCAGAATAGCAAAGAACAGTTAAATGTCTTGCTAGTAGCTTTTAGCACCCAGTTTTGGTGGTTTACTCTCTAAGTATCTTTTTTAATGGGTTACACTTCAAGGGCTGCTCAACTGAAGTGTGTCCTTATATTCCCTGTCGAGTCCTGTTTTGAACAAGTTACACACCTCTTTTCCAAATACTTAAATTACTTTTTCATTGAACTGTCCAGACCATTGTACCCTGCTTGTTCCCGTAGTGGTCATTTCTCTTGTGATACCCAATTAGGACAGAAATTGGAGCATTGTCTGTAATTGAGGTACTGACTTCGGTTACCACCTATTGCTTTCTTCTCCTCCTCATAGAAAATTGCTCACCATTTCCTACCTCTGTGAGCAACCATCCATTACTAGCCTGTGAAGGCAACATCAAATTGTATATGAAAGTACTGTTATCTGTAAAATAGTGTCGAAAACTTTCATTAACTCTAAATTGGAGTTTATAAGTATTTCTGGCTACAGTTCTTTCTTCCTCTTATGCCTCTGAAGTAGACAGATCTATCCAGCTGTGTATCAGCCAAGAAATGTATGACTTTAATGTTGTCTATCTATGCCCAGGAAGGATGCCAAAATCATGTAAAATATCGCGGTGTAGATGGGGAGTCCAAGCCAGCTGTGCCCCAGGTAGTGGCAGAGGCTCCCATTGTAGAGCAGCCTTGTAACCAGAGACCATGCACCCAGTGCCAGCTGGCAGTGGCAGCTCACGTTACAGCTGGTACTTGGCAATACATCACCGTATGAACAAAGCCAGGACACTCATTCCCCTTGCGTTAGATCCGCTGATCAGTAGGGCAAACCCATCCCTTGGGCATACGCTGGTTCTGACTGACTCATGTTTTTTCCTAATTCCAGCTCTTATCAACATGCAGCAGCCTTCAACCTAATTCACTCCAATGTCCGGTTCCTTCCACAAGGTTTTTGCAGCTAGGTTCAGGTTACGTTTCATAATTATTAGGACCTCTCTTTGCAGGGGGTGGTCATGTGTCCCAGGATGGTGAGCAAGTCACCTACCAAGATGCAGTGGTAAGAAAGTTGTACACAGATTTTCCACGGTCCTGGGTGGGTTGTTGAGTTATTCCTGCCTCAGTTCTTCCTTCCTGGTTTCCAACTATTCATACAGCAACTGTTACTTCGGGAATGGGACTCCAGGGCCTTGTGTGACTCTGCTGCCAAGGAGCATCTCTAAGCAGTGAGGGTCCCTGGCCCATATAACCGTGTATTTGTTCATGTGCTTGGCTGTGCCATGGTGTGTGGGGTGGCCACCACAGCTCCAGATACAGACCTCACCGTATCATTTCCACCTTCTCTACCCTCCCTGTGAGCTCAAGTGGGGTCATTTGCAGATGACTGGCAAATAAACTCATACCTTCTTCATCACCAGTGCCAAAATAAATACTAAAAGATTCAACAGGGAAAAAAAAGCATTCCAGATGAACTTGATTCAGTATTTCAGAGCACTACTGATGTTAAATCAATATAGAAAAATGAGGCAAATATAGTGTTCTCTTTGTCTGTGTGTATATAAGAAAGGAGGAGTATTCTTTTGGTCTGGGGCTGCCCCTTAGCGTCCTGCTGAAGAACTGCTGCTTCCAGATCTCAAGCTAGCAACAACTGCCAAAGCTGCGGGAACCAAGGGAGAAAAACTCCCACCTGTCTGCTCCAAGACACACGTGGATGTTTCACTACTGCATTACTATAGTAAGCTCTGTGTAAGGGTCATCATTGTCAACAGCACACCAAACAACAACCATTATCATTAAAAATTACGGAGGAAAGAAATAACAAATGCACACAGCCTTGTTAGCTAGACGTATAAACTGCAGAGATTTAAGTACTTAATACAGGTCAGAGTTAAAATAATGGGATTTAGGCACATGATTTGCTGAAGTCAGGCTTTATATCCCACTAATGGACCTTAACAACTCATCCCAAACTTACCACCAGCAGAGGGAAAAAGAAAGTTCAGAAGCACTTAAGGTCAATGCTTCCGTTTGAAGGGTAAATGTAAGAAAAGACTAGAGTAATGTAATTTTCTCCAGAACTGTTACGGGAGCATTCTGCAAATAGCCATGAATTCTTGGACGTCCAAGTGCAGTGGGATCAAAGAAACCTCAAGAGGGCATCAAGAGCCAGTAGATGGTGAGGGTATAGAAAGAAGGCTTAAAAAAAGGATAAGGTCATAGCAGAAAGCCTAAGTAAGTACTTTACATGTGTTTTCACTATGGTGGGACTTGGAGAGGTTCCTAGAGGATGGAAAAAGAGATATGTTGAAGGCTTTGTCTCAGTCTGAAGTGAAGGTAGAAGATGTTGTAGGACAGATCCTCAAAACAAGATGTAACAAGCCAGGATGGGCTGGAATCCAGCCTGGAGCTCTAAGGGAACTTGAGGTGGATGAACAACGGGAGCCTCTGGCTCAGGACCACAGCAAAGAAAACTGGCTATCCAAGTGCAATGCCAAGTGCTACCCAGAGAGCCGAAGAACATTAGTCTGCTGTCACGTTGGATAAAGAGGTAGAGACCCACCTGAAAACCAGAAGGGTGGGAACATGACTAAACACAGTACACTGGGGAAAAGTAAAGAAGAGTCATAATGCAAATCTGCTGGCACTCCCTGAAGGAGTACATGATGAGTGACCTCCCTGATTACTGCCCACCTTGTTCCCAGAAAGCATTCCTCACTCTTAAGGAAATTAGGCTGCCATGGGATACAATGAAAAGAATCACACAGAAAATGTCTAACTGAAAGATAGGTAATAAAGAATAAATTATTGGGCTTTACAAGTGAACAGAACAATCAACGGGGTCTCACAGGCATCTGTTCTGGAGCCAGTGCTACTTGTCATAGTCATTGGTGATTTTGAAAAGGGAAGGAGAATGAATGGATACATTTTTGTTGTTGGTACAAGTTATAAAGAGACAGAATTTAAAGTTCAGTTGTGAAGGATGCAGAAGGACCTCATGAAATTAAGAGCTATAGTGTCAGATAAATTCAACATAGAATAAACACAAAGTGTCATGGGGACATTATAAGCTCTGAATTTTCTATGAGAATTCATGAGAGAGATCTTGGAGTTACTGCAAGTGAAAATGGTGGTCCAGTAAGAACCTGAGAACAAACAAGCCTAGGAAAGAAACAGAACACAGCAAACCAGACATGTTTTTATGCCACTAAGCTCATGGGAAGCCCATTTATTCAACCCTTCCTTCCTTCTGTAGGAAGACCTGGTGGTCTTCCTACCTTCATCTTACACTCAGTACAGCAGAATTAGAAGAGCAGCAAAGAAACAGCTTCTGTGTTAGAAACAGCTAAATACTCAAGACATCTGAGCCTGCAGAAGTATGTAACTGGGAATGTCAAAGAATTATGTATATTCAACAGTGGCACAGAGAAGGTAAGAAGTAATTATTCATGGTGCTTACAGCACTCCCTGTATGTTCTTACAGCTATTACTACTGCAGTTGCTCTGAGGGATCTGCTTTAGAAAAGTGAGTTTCTGATGGTACCAGGAAAGGAACAGGACCAACCCTACAGGAGCAATGCACATCTCAGCAGGAGGCAGCTTGAGTGTTAGAGGCTGATGTGAATTATGAGTCAGAGGCAGATTTTTAAGGTAAAATTGATGTAACTGTCTTTAAAAGACAAGGAAATCTGTTGGTTGTTCCCAGTTTAATGAACACCACAAATGGCCCAGAGATACGTTGCATGCACGTGCAAATCAAGAACAGCTGAGATGGTGGAAGTAACAGAGAAAGTCAACAGGCATAATTTCCTCTTCATTCCTTAGAATGTGGGACTGCATGTTTTCTCTCCATTTGGAGGAGAAATTGATAATACACTGTGCTGTGTAGATATACTCAAGTGTGTCAGCAAGATGCACCACCCCTTCTGTCATGCCTCCATCCCTCCCTTTGCAGGGCAGTAGCAGGAGCTCCTGGCTCCCAAAGCCCTGGCAGGTACCTCGTGCAAGCTGTACCTCCTGCAAGCCATACCTGGCCAGTCAGGGAGTTCCTTCATGTCGAAAAATGTGATGGCCCCTGGGCTTCCTGTTGGTCTCCTGGCTCACACCCCGGTCACACTCTGCCAATCTATACCACGGTTCTGTGTCACCTGGCATGTCTGGTGCTGAGAGGCTGGTATAAGCCCAGAATGGTGATAAAGAATGCACTTGCACTTGTGTGTCCCTGGAAACAGCACAAACACATTCTCCAGCCTTTGCCAGCACTTGCTGGGTACTGCTGTTCTGATCCCTCTGTTTCCCTTCTCCTTGCTGCTTTTATCCTTGCTTCTGCACCTCCCACAAGTAACACTTGAAGCCTTTCAGCCCCTGCATTTGTAAAGGGACTCCCCCGGGTCTAGCAGCCCTCATCACATCTCACTCTGCTGCAGGAGTTTCCCTTACAAGGTTGTGCATCGTTTCCCATCATCCTGCTACAGGAAGCCTGTCTTTTGTGGGTGATCAGTTAGCTCAATTTAAAGTGAGCTACATTATCTACTACATTAGATACACAAAATTAGTGTGAATGGAACTGATTTCAGCAAACACCTTCAGTGCATAAAACCAAAGACACAGATGCTGGAAGAGACAAAACAAACACAGGTGACTGCAGAACTATTACTCGACCAATATACATCATTGTTAAAATATGTCATCAAAATTTGGAAATAACCTGAAATAAAATCACCAAAGTGAGTCAAAATTGGTGAGTAAAAGTTTGGAAGGACAGAAAGCCTAAAAAGCAATTACACTGAAATGTACACTATGTCCTACTATAAATAGTCATCATTGTCTGCCGTAGAAAACAGAAAAATCATCCACAAATCCACTGCTCTGTTGCCTTCTGAAAGGATGTTTTATTGGTCTTGCTCCATTTCCCAAGTACCTCTATAACAAAGCCTTGAAAAAGCTTGAGTTACATTCACAGCCTACTCCTCATCTCCTCCCTGCCATGCTGAAAAGTATTACACCTTTTATCCATGTGTCTTCTCTTTACTTCAAAGAGTGACATAACAGTGTTTAAACTCTTTCTTAACCACAGGACATTGTACGGGTTGCATTCAAACTCTGTGATTGCAGTAAGCTCTCCACATCTGTTATCCCTGAGAGTTTAATAACATTTATATTGTACCTTCTAAGAAGCATACATCACTGTGAAAAGGAATTCCTTCATAATCAGAATCACAGGAATTTCTGTTATTTGCTTTTCAGATATTTGAAAATACCAAAGTCCCTGAGCTAGGAAAAGGAGAATGTCAGTGACTAATATAATGTGCAACATTCTTAAACTTACACTTTTACTTGCTTTGCAAGTTTTGCCTTTTTTGCAGTGATTTTAGAGTGATGTTAGAGTTTACCTGTATGGAAAGTCTTTTCCAAACGAACTCTTTTGCCGTTGTTTAAAGATTGTTTTAAAGTTCATTGTCACTCTGTTATTTCCAGTGAAAGCCGGACAACACACTGACACGTGCAGAGACTGGTGTTAAATGAGATTTTAGGTATACTTTGGATGATACAAAGCACTACCATCCCTGAATTTAAAAGCTTGATGATATCACCATCCCTGCTTGTTCTCTTTTTCTAGAATATTTTTGTTTCTTGGGGTAATTGGCAGATATAAGAGGCTGGTAAGTTTGCAGGAGCAAGTTCATGCTACTATCTTCTTTCCATTGTGTTGGGTTGGATATCTAAATATGTTCATTTTGGTAAAAAAGTGAAAGTATCCTTGTTTTCAGATAGAAAGAAGCAATCTCAAATACCTGAGGCTGTTAAGACTCCTTGGAGTCATATTCTGGCAGAAGTGTGGCAGAAACTAGTATTATATCAGTAGTGACTTCTGCCTTAACTGTACAGCACTCTAATTATGGTACCTTTATTAATTACACACATTGTATCTGCCAGTGGTCATTGAATTAAAGAGTAACAGGCACCGATGTCTTTTATTCTAGGGGTTATCTATGTAAAATTATGCCACTCACAGAACTTTCCAACAAGCAAAATTACAGATGTTGCTGATCTGTTGAAAGTTCCTAAATGATATAACAAAGTATGTAGATTTTTCTGTCAGGTAACTGAGTCCAGGCATTCCCTACTCTTCATTCTTCAGGTCACTGTCAAGAGAAGTCTGCAGCAAAATGAAAGGCAGATACTCTCATTTCGTCCAGTGATGCAATCCCACTAATGGGACAGGTCCAGCACTCTCAGTTGTTCCCGACTCACCTGACATGATGGGTTGCAGCTTGAGAAATGCATCCCAGCCTAAGTTCGGCCTATGATATCAAAGAGAAGAGGACTTGCAACGTCTTGCAAGAGTATTACAATTCCTCACTGAGAAAGATGAAAGGCTGGTAAAAACCAGAACATATAAGGCTCTGCTTTTGCTCAAAGATTGCTTCCTTACTTAATAAGTACATTTTTTTCTGGAGTCCGCTTTTGTGAAGCAGCCTTAGCCACCACCCTCAGCAACACAAAGTTATTTGTAACTACAGTGGCCATGGTAAATATGCATTAAGTTACAGCTAGAAGTTGCAGGTGAAGCAACATTCCCACAATGGAAAGCTTCACATGGGCTCTGATGCTCTGGAAATAAAGATAAAAATCAGCTATCACTGAAAATTAATTTCTGCATGTCATACTATTCCAGAAATCTAGGGATTACAAGACTTAGCCAGCAACACCTCTGTTCACTCAGATAAGCTTATGCTTTGAAGATTTAGTTTTAGCAGTGGTTTACATCCAAGAAAAAACCAAAGGAGATTGAAAGATACTGTGAGAATATTCTGCTTCAAAAGTTACACTCCGGAAGCCCCATATCTCCCCAGCAATCTGCTCCCCTGATCCCAAAGGGATATTTAATATCACCTGTTAAGTTCTTCTTCTTCTCTTATGTCAATTATGTATGTGTGTTTTGAAATGGAGAATTACAAAATAAAGCACAGCACAGGGAAACAGGACTCTTTCACGCTTGCGTGTTTGTTAAAGAGAATGTGCAATAGCAGTTAGAAACAGAAGAGGGAGCCTTTAATCGCAGTATCAGCTCTTGTTGCAGCTACTCAGAAAGTTAAACAAAGCACGATGCTGTACGTAAAATTCGTTCTCCAGCTGGTGAACAGAGTTCTCAGCCAGTTCCTGAACACCACCGACCTCCCTGGGCTTGGGCTGACAGCTTTGTTGGCGTGCGACATGTGCCTCTCCCCCTTCGCTGAGAAGCCGTGGTCCTGCACCGCGCCGCGTGCCTTTCGCCATTGCGGACCCTGCTAACCAAAATGCAGGGAGCGCAAGCAAGGCTCCCCACTCTTGTCTGCTCACCCAGGGTCTGGCAGCCACTCAGACATTTACTGAGGATCATCTTACTGGCTGTTTTAGTTTCCATGACTGCCTATTTAAGCAGTCATGGTGACACAGGGAGCTTCCAGGCAACCAGCCTAATACACACAATACAGTCTACATAAATTATGACAGCAATTCCATAACTTCCTTTCAGCATTTCATTTCACCATCAAATCACTCTTCACAGCAATAGCACACTTCATCCCAGCTCACAAATAATATCATCACAATATGAGCCATCCCCAGCATTTCCAGCTGTGCTCCTGAAATTAATGGAGACACGGTAGTGACTTCAAACAAAAGCAGGCGACTTCATTTGAATGGGATATGGCACCACTTGCCTCCAACATGTCCTGAATTAGTGCTAAGGGCTTGTCCTAGATACTTTTACACTTTGAACCATGTTGCTCAGTTCATCCACTCACTGAAAGCCAGACAGGTTTGACAGACTGGGATTTGAAGATGAAATGTCAAGGGGTCATGTTGTGTCAATCTGAAAGTGCGCGCTAGTCCTGAGTCACTGCCACCTGAATCCAGGGAACACCACAGCGTAGTGCTCCCTCCTGAGCCAACACAGCCATTTTGACTCATCGACTGCTTTTCTTCTCCTCCTACATTTTGTTGCCTTGCTTCATTATACAAGTGCTCATTAATGCTCTTTACTGCATATTATTAATACTTTTGAAACAAAGGATTGAGGCTTAGTCGATGTGTGCAACCTGCAGACCATGTTGTTGACAAGCAGACCTCCAAATGCAGACCTAACTTAAGCAGCAGTACTCTGCTTTAGAACGCGAATAATAATCCCATGGACACCAGGCGTAGCAAGTACTACCAGCAAAGGTGCAGTCTCTGGGTTACAGTCACATTAGGGCTCTAGCTATGGGTCTGGTGATCAGAGATTGCACTGGTTCTCTCCTGTGGACACTCTTATGCTCTGGCAAAAAGCATTACGTGAGTACTACGTAGTAAGTGAGCACCACGCTGACACAAGTTTCATGTATCATTCAACAGCTATATGAGAAGGAAGCAGGGTACCCAGAGAGATGGGAGTGGACACACTTTAGCTATCTGCATTTGGAATGCTGCATCCATACTGAGGCATAGATGCTGGAGCTCGGCTCCAACAGCATTTAGTCACAGATAACACCAGGTAGACCTTGGTAC
The DNA here is from genome assembly GCA_013398115.1 of Falcunculus frontatus. NCBI lineage: Eukaryota > Metazoa > Chordata > Aves > Passeriformes > Falcunculus > Falcunculus frontatus. The sequence goes on from VZRV01006657.1 coordinate 1,278,520, forward strand.
CATTGAGCTGACTGACTGCTCATACCATACGAACAACCTCAGGCAGTTTATGAACTCCAGTGCAACTATGAACCTACCTATCTCCGTGTTCACGCAAATAGACCTTTCTCCCTTTTCCTGGCCTCCAAAGAGCTGGCGAGACCACCAGGGGACCTGGTTGCAGACACCTTTCCATGACTGAAAAGTCCAAGTCACAAAAGCTAGCACTGGATCGGTGAGTCCTTATGGATTCATGGGAGTTGTCGCAGTATCTCTGCACAGCATTGCATGCATCCTTCACAATCACTAGTCTTTTTTCAATTATCTGAAGCATCTCCACCTCCTTTGTCCTGGATGACAGAGATCTGATTATGCAGTCAGCCTGTTGTACTGGTCCTGCTAGCAAACAGTGCCTGGAGAATGTTTACCTGCGAACCTAAAGAAGGTTATCACTCCTGAGACAAAACATGTAGGTAATACACACTCTCCTGGCTGTTGCAGAATCAAAATTACTATGACTACTGTGCTTATGCTGTATTTAGGAGTGATGCTATTTATTAACCATGTTCAAAGATCCTATGACAGATCAAATGCATCTGTAATGAAACTTGGGTCCCAAATGTAGGCGGGCATTATGCTGCTTGATTCCCAGGGCAGCTACACATCAATAGAATGTGCAAAATATCTTCAGTCATTGTACCACAGTCAGACAAAATGCTAAACTTGGTGGGCTAAGATGGTATTCACTGAGGAGTTATGAAAAAAATAAGACAAAATAGGTGAATTATTAACAGAAGTGTGTTATCTCTTGCCAAAACTATACCTGAATACTGGGAGCTAATGCTGTAATCAGTAATTAAAAGGTTCTGACATGTTGAGGGAAACGTAGTTCCATGAGCTCAATATATGTAGTGAGCAGTTAGTGAAGAGTCTAAGAAGGGACATCATGGAGCTTCTTGACCTTTCTGGTAAAAGTCACCAGTGTTTCTGTAAAGAGAATTTTGGACTTAAAAACTTTGTGCAGTTCTTGGAAGAGGCCAAACACAAATGGAGATAAGGGTGATTCAGCATATCTGGTCTACCTGGATTTCCAAAAGATTTCTGGCAAAATTTCTGATCAAAGAATTTCAAATAAACTAGGCAGCCAAGGAATAAGAGGGAAGGTTTAAGAATAACTGATTACAAGGAAAGAAATACATGGTAACAGAGTAACAGTCAGTCTTCACTATGCCAGTAACTCACCAGTGTGGTGCCAGACCTGTACCGTTCTGCACATTTATAAATGGTCTGAAGAGGATAGAGCACTGAGGAACAAAAGTTTGCTGGTAACATTCTAACTTGGCATACAGAACTATGGCTTGTAAAATGACTGTAACCAATCAGGAGAGAGATGTAGTTACAGGCAGCTGCATGAAAACATTGGCTCAGTGCTAAGTAGCAGGAGAACAAAAATAAAACAAACATTGAATATTAGGGGCTATTGGGGAAGCAACACAGAGCAAAACAAAAGTCATCACTGTACCATCCACAGCTTGAATACTATGTGTTGTTTGGAGACTGTGCATGGAAATGGGAAGGTCTCACAGAAAGGAAACAAGACTATTGCCAAGAGTGGCTGACCTGGAAGGAATCGGCTGCACTACCTCAATGTGTAAAGTACCTAAAAGGAAATATGATACTGGCTTACAAAACTTCAAGTGGATGGACAAGACAATTAGGGACTCATTTACATTTTCTTCTCCTTTAGGAACGAGGGGCCACCCAATGAAGACTGTAGGTCATGATTCAAAGTGAATAAAGTGAGGTTGACAACATGACACTTGCATTAGGCCAGCCAAATTAGACTAAAGGAAATTCTCATGCTGAAAGTAGCAGGATGTTGAGACAGTAGGATGGGGGATGTGATACGTGGCTGCGCTGGTTTTACTCCTACCTGGGTATCTGCCTCTAACTCCTTTCTGTTGCTGCTACACATGTTCTTAGCCACAGATAATCCTTCTCAGCAGCACCTTTCCTCACAGCTGGCAAGGAGCTTAGCTCCCCCAGCCTTTGTCTCTTTTGTTTTCTGAACTTCAGAGCACATTTCAACTATGCTCCACAGTGCAGCACTCAGGTGGTGCTGGCCGCATCTTCTGTGCATCTGGTATGACAGCCAGGTGCCTTGTGCAGCAGTCCTGCTGTTTTGACACGTCTCTTGATGCCTTGTGGTCTTGTTGACTTCCAGAGGCACAGGTGAAATTACTCCGGCAGAGCTGGATCAACCCTGAGCCTGAGTGAGCAGAGCCATTCCTATGGTCATGGGTGGAGGCTCGCTCCCTGCTGTTTGGGAGGTTAGGCAGAGGCTTTGCAGCTACTGAGCTTCAACTTGCCTTGCAGTTGCACAGCAGAAGCCTGTTGGTGGTGAGACAGTCTGAGCCTCTCCCTTGTGCTGAACCAAGAGCTCATCCAGCAAAACAACCAAACGCTGTTCCAAGTCAAAAGTAAACTTTCCTCCATCCTCCTGGTTTAACTTTAACCCAGAACTGATTCAATCCACCCCAAGGTCACACTTGCTTGTGACAGTATGAGGAAACAGTGTGATCATGCAGTTGGGTCAGGGGTAAGACTAATTACTTCTCAGCTGCAGCATAAGCTTGAGCTGCTTGTGAAAGCTTGACACCATGCACATAAAATACACTGATTTTCAACTGCCCGATGCTTTCATGAATGTTGCACTGATTATTTTTTTAGCATCTAAACTTTTAATCAGCAATAGGTAGGGAGAGTTTTTTGTTTCTCTTAGTGTTTGAATTGCAGAGTTGGCACTGTCCAGGAATATATTTATTATAAACTGGAGACTATCCAGCTTTACACCAACCAACCCTGCCCAAGGCTACAGACCCCTCCTCTCCACCCCCCCAAAAAAAGGTTTAAGCAACCAGCTCCACACTACTAGGCTACATGTTCTTACCCCATAACTACCAGGCTGCACAGGCAAGCAATTGTCAGTTCAAGGAACTGATTCAAATTGATTGAACAACCAGTCTAGGCTACCTTGCTGTTAATTGGAGCAAACTAATTCATGCTAAATTCAGGATAAGGATTTGCAATGCAGCTTCACAAGGGGAAACCTTCACTTAAATGACAGTGGACTCCTTGAATAGCATTCTCCAAAATCTGTCACATATCGTACAGCCTCATTTTATAAGAAATCGTCCTATTTATTAAAACTTCTTTCTCAAAAAGCTTTCCACATACTGCAGTACCATTTAATTCTTACTCATGTCATTGGCAGACCTCCACTGTTGCTGCAGGTAAGAAAGATCCTTCATTGCAGCCTGCTTTGCCAACCTGCAGAGGAAGGCTAAAAGGGAGAAATGGTCAAGAGGATCAGCACTTTCCCTCACATGAGCTGCAAAAGAGTTGTCTGTTTGACAGGAATGACAAGAAAGAAACAACAAAGAGATTATAGATATACAAACTGTGCTTGGTGCACTTCTTATTAAATAATCTCCCCCAAAAGACCGGCTATATTAAGCATGTAATGTTTTAGACATTTAACAGTCATCTGTGAATCATGAGCAATATCTTTGTGGTATTATATAGACACACTGGCAATTTATCATCTTTACAACATACAACCTGTAACCCTTGGACTCCTGACGGAGTACAGGTAGGTCTGTAAGTACATGAACTGGATGCCCTCTCTTCATATTAATCACTACTGTATATGGAGCAAGAAGCATACTGGGCTGCTTAGCAAGATAAAGGACACACAAACTACGGAAGAGTTCAGGCAGCCTTTTGTGTAACTCTCTTCATCCCAAAATCTTCCAGTGAACTATAGCCTCTTATGTATAGCTATTTTCCAGTAAGGATGCTAACACCTTCAGTTCAGTAATAAATATACAATTATTTCCCTGCGTTTTTCAGGAAATGGGAAGAGAGAACTTTATGCCCAGGCAGCATTTGTGTTCCATGCCATCTAGAGCTGTAAACTCTCTGCTCCTTAATGAGACATATGTTAATATACATTGCTTCTTTAGCTTGGTCCTCTGAAATACTACCATAAAACATCCTACTTTCATTGCTCTCTAAAGAAATGAGTCATTAGGCAAATTTTACTTTATCCATTTAGACATTACAGCTACAGTTGTCACACTTATAATTAATTGTTAGGAATAATATCTTTGTTACATGAAGCCAGGCAAGCTGAACTAGTCAAGCTGAACTACTTTTGAAGTGTATGTTAAAGAATAAAAGAAAGCACTCAACTCAAATGTGTTATAAAAAAAAAAAATCTTATTTAGATGTCTTAAAAAATACAAGGCACATTATATAAAATCAAACAGCTATCCATCAAAACTTTGTTGTATATCCCCATATAAGATCATGTACTGGCAAGTGTTAGGTAACAGTGGATAATCTCAACTAACATTTTATCCCAGTGCTAGCTGATAACAAGATCAGCTTGCCAACTCAAATAGGATAACATTATATGCTTTTGCCATGTTAGTATTTACAGCACAGTAACCTGGAAAACAATACATAAATCATATTATTCCAAAGATAATAAGCAGTCTAATCCAAGATAGTGAAATGGATTCTCTTCTTCTCTCTACAGCTTCAAATGATGTTCACTGTAAGCAGGTACACAGAGAAAGGTCCTATACACAATATGTTCAGATGCTTAATACATTACAGTTACAGCCAAAACAGATTTATCCGTTAATGAAATATACTAACAACACTGCATAATATTCCAGAGACATTTTGCTTTTTAGCAACTTTTATATTCAACAAGAATGTCTTCAACCACAGCTCACTTTTAGGTCAGCAGCATTTTTGCACAGCATCTGAAATGTCTTTTTTTCCCCCCAGTCTAGCAGGAATATTTATCTGCTTATGATTTCTTCAGAGAATAAGCAGCTGTCAGTTCCAAATTCCAGGCTTCAATGTAATTAAAATGCAGAGACGTTTCTTCAGACTCTCTTGTACAAAGTAAGTCTATTGTCAGTGACATCCTTTCATCAGTAATAATAAAAGTTCACTTTTTTAAGATTAAACTCAGTAGGTTGATTTATTGGTCCTACTTGAGTTTGAAGAATAAGAATTTGATTTTTTGGGGTACCTGCTTGATGAGAGAGACACTTGCATCCTCTGTGTAGTTCGCACACTTTGGCAAAGAACAGCATATTTAAGGTTGTCTCTGAAGTCTTTTGAAATATAATAATAGATGAATGGATCAATACAACTATTCAAAGTGGAAAGACACAGCGCCGTTATGTACCACACATACAGATGGCTCTGGCTGTAGGCTTTGAGGAGCGAATAGTGCACAATAATCAGCACATTGCTAGGTGTAAAACAGATGAGATACATGGACAGGACAACAATAATGAGTTTGATTGCTCTTTTTCGTTTCTTCCCAGTGCTTACATCTACGATGGAAGCACTCAGGGTCTTAATCATTAGTATGTATGCGACAGCAGTGATGATAGCTGGGATTAAGAAGAGTCCAATTGCAAGTGAGAGGAAATAATTGAACATATCACGAGCCAAAACATTTTCAGGCAACACATCATGGCAGGTTGTGATGTTAAGATTTGAAATATGTGCTGTCTGATTAACAAGATACAGTGGAATGGTGCCCAACAAAATCAGTATCCAGATAGCAATGGAGATGCCCAAAGCAATTTCTGATTTCTTTTTTGAATGCACTATGGGGTTCACTACAACCCAATACCGTTGTACACTAAGACATGTCATAAAGAGGATGGAACAGTACATATTTCCATAGAAAAATCCAACAAATACTTTGCAGAGACCTTCACCAAATAGCCAGTTATTGCCATTTAGATGGTACGAAATCTTCAGTGGGAACCAGACAACAAAAAGAAGGTCTGCCAATGCCAAGTTAACCATATAAATCACAGCCGGATGTTTCTTCTTTGTTCGGAAAAAAAAGACCCAGAGGGCCATGGCATTACTTGGCAAACCAATTATAAAGACAAAGATATAAACAATGGGAAGGAAAACTGTAGTCAGCTGTCCTGTGAGGACTTCTGCTACAAATTCATCCACGTTGTATAACTCTTCAGAATTATTTGTATTTGGAACTTTCTGGCCAATGAAACTTCTTCCTCCTGGTTTGCGGGATCCACTATTCTCTAAAAAAAAAAAAAAAAAGTTGTTGTTTTTGTTGAAGTACAGACTTTCTGCCCTTTTAAAAAAGAAACTAGACACAGCAATTTACTCTGAACATTTGTGGACAGCCTTATCAACAGAAAAATTAAGACTGACATTCGAACACTTGACAATTTATCTTCTCTTTGTTTTAAATTTATTCTCTAAAAGACAACCTTTACCCCTATTCAAGGATTCTACCAGCAACCAAAATGCTCTTCCATGTCATAAGTGATATTAAAAATGCCTTGTTAAAAGTGCCTTGTTAAAATGGGCTGTCAGGTGCTCCTACCACCTGAACAGTTACAGTAGAAACCGCTTCAAGTACCCCAGGGCACCATTAGCTTTTCACACAGCAGTGCCAGATTACCCAAGTGCTGGGACTTAGAGAACTTCACAGCAGGCTAATGTAACTGCAGTAGAAGCTTTGCCAGTTTAGATGGCCCAAAAATCAGGTGTGCAAGTAAAAAGAGAACATATTACCTTCAGACAGGCTAAAACTGAAAGTCAGAATGCCATGTCCAAAGCCATACAGGAGTAATCCCTAGGGCATGACACGTGTTACAGTGTATCTGAATGGAAACTTGAACATACTACCTCTGTGCACGAAGATGCAATACAGTCCGCCATCCGGGATCTCCTTCAGGAGAAATGCTCTCTGTGGCTCCTACACGAAGTGTCAGGTGGTAGAGCTGACAGCTAAGGCTGCTTCATACACAATGTGCTGTCACTACAAGCTTTGCTCTGCCTCTTCAAAATCTATGGGAGCTTACAAACCAAATGGGCGAGCCAGGCACTCCTGACTGCTGAGTCCTGTAGGACAGACTTCAGACAGCCCAGCTCAGAACCCGTGCACGCACAACACAGTCCTCCTCTGCTGACAGGCTAAACTGCACAAGCAAACAGTGTCCCCGAATGCACACCATTCCAAAGTCAGTCACCCACCTACAGACATCCATGCCCACACAGCTAGACTGTATGGACATGTAAGTTGACTGGTTTTGGCAGAATTATTTCTAAACTGAGTTTCAATCAATATTTGTGGATTTGTTCAGCCAACCCCCTCCCACCTTTTTATATTCCAAGCTGGAATATAAAAAAGAGTCTTTTTGAGTACCTGAACAGTGAACAGCCATGAACAGTGTTGAAGCACGACCCCTTTGTTAATAAATAATTAATACGGTTCCAGAATGAAAAAAATGCTTACACCTTACATTTTAAAGAGTTCTTACACAAGAAACATGTAAATACACAAGTATGAATGTTTCCTAATACAGATTCCCCAAAGTAGCCCACTTCAGACAGCTGTTCCTTTCAAATTATAACTGCAAAAGTCTGGTGTATAACATTAGATTCCTGTCTGGACTCTACAACCTTCTGAAGATGTATCGAGAAATATACATATATTGATACTCTTCAGAGTTTTGGATTAAGTTAGCCTAGATCCACTTCTGCACTTAAAAATCTCCAGGCCCAGGCTGCCTTCCCTGGAAAACTGAGGTGTAAGGAAACTTTTTGCCAGTACAACGACATGGACAAATCTTTGGAGTAGACTGCATGAAGACAGAAGCTTAAATTATACTAACAAAACAACCATCCTAAAGAAAATTAATTCAAATGCCAAATAGTAATTTTGGTCTATATGTGGTCTAATTACAACAAGGCAGAATTAGACAAATTCTCCTTTCAGATATTCAAGCCCCATGATTACATCAGCAATACTGTTAAAGACTGCAAAGTTTAATTATAATGCAGCAATCCTAGCTCCCTAACCTGAGCTGTGAATAGGAGAAACCATAAAACCAGCCTGAACAAAGCTTATAGATACCAGATACTGAAGTAAGTGATAATTAGGTAATGCTGATTTTCTCAGGCTTACAGCTTAGCTGAGAAAGATCCTGGAGATGCTTGGAAGCAGACCCTACAGTCTAAGTTGATAGCAGACCTCAGGATACAGTAATAAAATGCACCATACAGTACTATGTTAAGCACCTGTCCATCAGAAAGTGGTCAATATTATCAAATTGCAGTCACACTATTTTTATTTCATTCCAAAGACTTAAATTATTATAGAGAACTAGAAGAGCAAATAGCACCACTTTGTTCTTACTAATGTTTTGTGATCAGATATAAAACAATGCTTTGCAACTGAAGTTCGGAGGGTAGGTAGAAAAAACAAAAACCTCACCAAAAAATCCTAAACTGTTAGTGTGAGACATTACAGGAAGAGCTACACTAAAGTGAATGGACAGATACCTGAACCACAGACAGGACTTCGTATTTCAAGAGGGGCAGAGACAAAGGGGTTTTTTATTCTGCTTTGTAACACATAGTAGCTGCAGAGACCAAGTCTTGCTTTTATGCTGACTTTAATTCGAGCCTCAAAAGTTCTAGCTACAGACACTGGGCAGCTTTTTTTCAGTCCAACTGGCACCCTACACATATAGGGAAACAGTGTCCTGTTTCCCTGCAGTTAACACTCCCTCACCGAGCAACCAATCCTTTGTTCGGTATGTGCATTTTCTACATCCTTTTCTTATTCTTTCACCACTTCCCGTTTTCCATAACAATCGAGCTCTTTTCCAAGACGAGTTTCACCCTGCTTGACTCACATACAGAGAATGCAGTTGACTTGCTAATCTGCCCACGGGAAAAGCGTACTCTCCTCCCACAAAAGACTGTTTCAACACCTTTGCCATTTGTCCAGAAGATATAACCCACTACATACCAAACACAGGATTATGCCTACCCTGCAGACACAAAAGCGACAGCAGCGCGGAATATCCAAAAATTAACTCGTTTATTCAAGATAGTAATACCCCACAGGGCTAAATTTAAGATTATCCTGGATTTTGGATCTTCAACCCAGATTCACCACAACACCGTAATGGTACCAGCCTGTTTGAAATCTGTCACAATAAGCCTCTGGCTTAGTGCATCTCCTTTGGTTGGGATGGGATCACATTTCAGCTCATTTCACCTCCCTACTCCAGGATATCAAGCACCCAGCTACAACTTTTGCGCACACTACTTTTCCCTCTCTCCCTCTTCCCCGAGAATTCCAAATTACTCACTTCGTCCAGCTCAGACAATTAGGCTATTAAGTGGCAGTTTAATTTCAGGAACTCCGCTCTGAACAACACAATTTGCAGCTACCTATATCTACCCCTTGAGAAAATATAACGTATGCTTGGCTTCAATACGTATGCGACGTATATCCTATGCTTGGTTTCAATATTTACACAATCTTTACGCATATGATTTTATTAGGTAAATAAGCCCGGGATGAAATATAGAAGACACAGTGCAAAGGCACGCAGATATAGTGATACACTTTATTATAAAAAGTGGCGAAAAATTAACTTCATGCAGTGAAATATTAATATGAATGACTGCTTAGGTTTTTTTCCTCAAACAGCACTTATGTTCAACAAGCAATAATATAGACTAACAATTAAAAAAGAATCCTAGCTTTTTAGAGCAGGGGAAAAACCCAAGAACATGGTCTTTAAAGTTTTTTCATGTTTATCTTAAGGGGGGAGGGGGAGCGTGGACTACAAGAGGTGGGAGGGGGCTTTTTACAAGGCCACTAAGTGACAGGACTAGAGGGGATGGTTTTAAATGGAAAGAGAGTACATTTAGATTACATAGTAGGAAGAAACTCTTTATGTGAAAGTGGTGAGGCACTGGAACAGGTTGCCCAGAGAAGCTGTGGATGCCTCATCCCTGGCAGTATTCAAGGCCAGGCTGGACGGGTCTCTAAGCAACCTGGTCTACTGGAAGGTGTCCCTGCCCGTGGCGGGAGGTGTTGGAACTAGCTGGGCTTTACGGTCCCTTCCAAGCCAGACCATTCCACCGTTCTCTACAAGGCGGGTGAAGCCAAGCCCCATACGCCCCACAAGCCCTGAGGGGGCTGGTCGCTCTCCCGTGGAGCGCTTTCCCTCCCCGCCGGGGAGCCCTCCCAGCGGTTCCCGGCAGCCACAGTACCACCCGTACGAGTTTTCCGACCCGCTCGACTCCCCGGAACCCCGCCCCGTCCGCTCCGGGCTCCCCGCACCACAGCCAGGCCAGACACCTGCCCCGCCGAGCGCCCCGTCGTGCCCCCGGCCGCGGCTGAGAGGCGGCCGAGCCCGCCGGGGGTGCCGCGCTGGCCGCCCCGCTGATCCCAGCCGAGCTGCCAGCTCACACCGCTCCGCTCACCTGCAGCAGCAGCGGCGGCGGCGGCGGCTCCCAGCAGCGCATACAGCAGCAGCAGGCACAAGCCACGACGCGCAGCCATCCTCTCACCGCTCTCCGGCCGCCACCACTCCGCTCGCACTCTCGGCCAGTTTCACCTGATACCTGAGCGGGGCGGGGCGGAGGGCGCGGCCGGGCCCAGCACCAGCCCCGCGGCGGGCGCGGCCAGGCCGGCCCCGTCCCTCACGCCGGAGGGTGGCGGCGCTGTCCCCGAAATGGCTGGAGTCGGGCGCCAAGGGGTCCGTTCCTCTCCGCGCGAAATGGCGGGTCCGCCGCAGCCCCCGCGGGCCGTTGGTCAGCCTCAGGCCGTGCCTGGCGACCGCTCGGCCGGTGAGGGGCGGAGCGGCTCCCGGGGGTCCCGGCTCTTACCCCGCTCACGCTGCGCTCGCGGTCGCCCGTCCCCCAGCCCGCCGGTGGGCCCTGCCCGCGGCTGCTGCGCTGTTAACAGCCCCTGGCTGCCCAGTACGGCTGAGCAGCGTGGCTAGAGCGGCCACTGCTGCAGTGGCCACGGTTCGTGCCAAGCTGTTGCTGGAGCGGAGCAGGATTGTTCTGGGTCAGACTGGCAGGGCCCAGGAGCGTTTAGTGAGAGTGTGTTACTCCAGCTGCCTTGTAACATGCTGCGTTGTGTGTTCCAGGTTTCTTATTCTTCCGTTGTAAGACATCACAGAATCGTGGAATGTTAAAACAGGTCAGGTTGGAAGAGGCCACAGAAAGTCATCTGGTCCAATCTGCCCAAGCAGGGTCCTCTGGAGTGCATTACTCAGGATTTTGTCCCGTCCTGTGCTTTTGAATACTCTGAAGAGGAAGACTCCACACTTCGGGTCAACCTGTTCAGTGCTCTGCCACCCTCACAGTGGAGAAGTTCTTGCTCATGTTCAGGTAGAATTTGTTGTGCATCTGTTTCTGCCCGTTATCCTATTGCTTGGCACGACTGAGAGGAGCCTGGTCCATCTTCTCGACACCCTCCCTTCAGATACTTAAAGACATTGATGAGGTCCATCTGCCAAGGTCCTGAAGGGCTGCACAGCACTCCGGGTATCAGCCGTTCTTCCCAGCTTTATGTTGTCGGCAGACTCTCTGAGGAGGCATCTGGCTCTTCATCCAAGTCGTGGATGAACAAGTTAAACAGCACTGAGCCCAGATAGGTCATGTATGGGCTACATTTGTCATATGACAGATGGGCGGGAAAATGTGTAATTGCTGCTTAACCCAGACACATTTGTGATACTGTGCTGGCAATGACCCAGTAAGAAAGGGTCAGTAAGGGATGTTTTCACTTGGCAGCCTCACTTAAGCTTAGAATACACCAACTTCTCTTTAGTTTTGCAAATAGGGATTTCTAGAACAAAATTACGCAGAATACAATGTCATTAGTGTTTTCTATTCATGCACACAAATATGAATTTAGAAGGATTTCAGTATCATCAAATCAAGCACACTGCTTACCAGCTTCCAAAATAAAAACCACATTTTCAACCCTGGTTCACATCTCCAGACAGTAATGCTCTCTCTGCCTTAGTCTGCAAAAAGCTTGGTGTTCAAACAGTGATAGAATTGCTTTTTTTCTTTTCCTTTTTTGAATGACCATGATATGAATATACTGTTTTACATTGTTGTGAAAGAGAAAAATTACTTTTTTTTTTTTTTTTTGAGGGCTTTCTGTGATGGTCATGAAATACTGCTGGGAGCAGATGTCTGGTAGATGAAGGTAAATGCACTGGGAAGTTTTGGGCATCTGAGTTGACATCAAGGGCCTCTTGTTTTTGAGTCTTTTTTATAAGTTACTACCTACTTAAAGCACAGTTCCTGTTTGTCATCCACACAATTCAGTTTACAGATTTCTCATCTAAGTCCCAGCCTTCTTGCTAAACACTAGAAAAGTCATAGCCCATCCCTCCAGACTCCCTCCCTGTCTCACTTTCAGTGCTGTTTTATTTACTTTACCATTATAAACTGCTTCATAGGCATTTAATATCCTGCTTTTAATCACTTTGTCCAGTGGGCTGTAGTCTTCTCATGTGGCTTTTTATCTAATCTCCCTTTACTAGTCTCCAGAGTTTTTCCTCTCAGATCTCTATTACTAAGGAGTGGTCAGTCTTTCTCTCATGCAGTTCTGCTGTAGCGGGTGCTCTCCTGCCAGTGCCCAGTCACAGTCTTCCTTCTTAGTTCTCTCTTGATTTATTCGATCCAGTCCATCTTTTTGTCCCCTTTACATTCAAAGCAGACAGCTCCTTCTCTTGCTTGGATCCAGCAACAGTGGAAGGGACTGAGAACACATGGGAAAAGTATTCCTTACTGTTGCTAAGCAAAATCGGCTCCAGGCTGTCCCATGACAGATCAGAGCTGCAATTGGAGAAGCCCTGCGGTTGTGTGTAGAAGCACGTGTCACTGCAAGTGCCTCTTCTGGAAATGCAGCTCTGGACCTTGCTCCAGGTGAGTGTAAGGAAACAATGCCAACACAGGTTTGTAATTTTGTCTAGTTTCTCATAGAGGTGTCAGAAACATGGAATTGATGTGAAGATAATCTCCGTTCAAAATCTTATATTACTATAAAATTGTTAGATTCCCAAGCAATTAAAAATGGAACTTATAAGAGAGAATGTCAGGTGACTTTAATATCAGAGAACTCTATCAACCTGTCTTATAAGAGAGACCTTAGTGCTGCCTTGCTAGAGGGGGCTTTTGAGAAAGGTGGGGAGAAACATTTTACCTGTAGCGATAGGACAAGGGCTAACGTTTTTAGATAAAAAGAAGGTAGATTTAGATAAGCGATAAGGAAAGAGATTCTTTACTGTGAAAGTGGTGGGACAGTGGAATAGGTTGCCAATCGATGTTGTGGATGGGGCATTTCTGGAAGAGTTCAAGGCCAGGTTGAATGGTGCTTTGAGCAACCTGGTCTTATAAAAGGTCTTATAAAAGGTGTCCCTGCCCATGGAATGGGATTGTACTAGATGATCATTAAAGGTCTCTTCCAACACAAATTAACTCTCTGATTGTATAGCAAACCAATGGTCTCTGGCACTTGTAAGCAGTTCCTGGTGCTTCATCTGTGCAGTGCCAGCCACGCTTTTGTTCTGATTTTGTTCTATTTAATTTATTGAGAAATTAGAGTTCCTAGTTTACACTTTCAGAAGGGATAGTATTTGTTAAGAAGATTCTCCACTTATAGTCTGTAAATTAGTTCTTCCTTATGACTTAAAATATATCTAATAGAAACTAGAAATGGTTTTACCCCTGTTCAAATCACTAGGACTTCTCAACAGTGCAACATCAAAACTTGCTGATTTTAGATGCCTTTATTGAAGACAACTGATGTGTCAAACTTATTTGCAGTTCTAGCTTGTCATTTATCAAACAGTTTGGAAAGAAAATTAGCAATTTTTTAAAAAACACAAAGCAACTGTGTTCTTGTTCGCACTTGTTTTTCATTGGATAATAATTGAGATAAATACAACTGCCACAGGAAGAGCAAGTATGTGACTGTAGAGGCTTATGAAACCTTAATTCTCCATTACAGATTAGTAGTTTCTTGGGTTTTCTGCTATACATTTATTTTTCCATTACAAATATATATATGTCTGTGTGTATCTGTGTACATATATATATATAAAATACAAAAATATGCATATAGATAAAAAAACCTGTATACTCCTACCCTGTATTATAATGAGTTGGGAAGAATTGTCTTTGATACAGTGGCTTGAAGGGAGCTTTGACCTTGCACATCATTGCTTATCAAAGCATACCCAAAGCTGACAAACGGTAAGTGAACAACAGCTCATAATTCCCTGCTTTATCAATGTTCGTTTGGAGCATGTTGTCATGAGAGTCTCGTGCACCCTGGGACAAAGGCCATCACTGGAAATGTACCCTCCCTTGCACTTTGAGTAGCTGGTGAGTGTAGTTTTAACACAGTTTAGCACAGGGGCTCCAAAGGGGACCTTCTGGCATATACTCCTTGGGTCCTGAGTCATTTTAACAGCATGGTGTCGTCATGTAATCATGAAGATGTGCTACTGTCAAAGACACTTGTTACCCCTTTATTGATTGAGAAATGAATGTGGTTTCATTGCAAGGCGCTTGTCAGTACTTGTGAAGTTTGTGCTAGAATAAATGGGTGGGAGCATTTTTATTATGTAGAGTTTGTTTTGTGTACTTTTTTCCTCCATGGGAGTTTCTGAATTCAGATGGCAAATATGTTTTTAGCGTGCTGCTTATTTTAATTATACGGCATGTCTGTTGGGAGAGAAGGCAAGGGATGGTTGTTTGTGCCGTATGTCTGACACAAATATATGTTGGGGTTTTTTTAAGGAGCAAGAAAACTTGGTTTCGGAAGGGAGAAGAAATAAAAATACCCTAACTTTAAAAATCAATATGTTTTGTAGGATTGGCACAACACTTAAAATATCCTTCAAAGAATGCGGCCAATGCAAGTATTCTGGGAGGGAGGGTGAAGTTTGGGTCAAATGAAACAATGTGAAGAATTTAATTTAAAAAACTAATTTAATTTTTGATTCAGAAGAGCTGATGCATTATCTCTCAGTCCTTTAGCCTGCCCTCAGGCTAGCCACCTGTCTTCTTGGAAACTAGGGGAGTATCTGGGTACTAAGTTATGGCAAGGCTCTGCTTTAGTAGTGCAAGACCAGGACTGTGGATATAATAAGCATTTTCAATGACTCATATCAACATAATGAAGCCCTTTATAGTTCCTCCTTCTGTATCTTGTTCTTAAAATCCTCTGGGCCATCTTAAGTGGTCTCTCTTGCTTGTTTTCCTGAGCCTTTGAACACGTCTTTTATTTCCTGCTCAGTTGGTTGGCCTTGCTGGCAGACTTATTAGGTACTACATAAGGGTTGTCACTAATGCCCTTGCTCTGTATGTGTCCAGCAAGGAGCCTAGGAAACAAGAAAGACTATGAGAAGCAGCTGTATTTTTTTCTGTTTCTCTGTGAGCAAGGATCCATTTTATTTCACTCTGTATTAAGGAAGTCTGTTCCATTACCTCCCTTACCCATCTATCCCAAGATTCTTGCAGATTTTTGAAATTCTGGCCGTGGAAAATATGTTTTTTATAAGCCTATCATGCTGGTGTGTTACTATGTTGTTACTACTTGAGGTGCCAGTGTGAGTGGCATAGTAATTTATGGCATTTTGGGGTCACTGTGCTGGTAGAACATATAGGTAATATTGGTTGTTTTAGGTGGTCTCTTAATGGTTATTGGGTACCATCCTAATTTTTCTGACCTTCTGCCAGCAGTGTCCTGTGTTTGTTTCTGTGTTTGGCTTTTAACTCTTTGTGTATTTTCACTTTTATCAGAAGCAAGATCCAGAGGTGGGGCTGGAGACATGACAAAGAAATGTCGTTAAAGGTCTAGGTTAAAATGTTAGGTATTCCCAGTGCCTGAGGGGTAGAAACATAAATGGCCCAGACCATGTACTTCATGCTGGCATAGAAGTACAGCGGTGACTCCTGTTCACCATGACCTTGCAGTGATAGAGGACTGGTGAATTTAACAAAACAGTTTGGTCTAAGCAAAATATAAAGCAATGCTTCTGTGCTTGTGTTGACAGTTGTTTAACCTGTGGTACATCTGTCTTCAAGTGTGCCTGCAGCTACATGAAAAAAGCCTGTTAAGGTATTAAAATCAAGCAATTGAAAGGTAGGAGATGCTCCAGTTTAGGCATTTGTTCCATCTTAATTCAGCATTCTTGTGCATATGCATTTTGAAAGGGATTTAGTTATGACATCGTATTCAGTCTTTCTGTGGTGCAGTCTATGGAGTGTGCTCGTGAAAACACAGATGATCTTCTACTTGCACCTCTACTTACATGTATAGATATACTTGAAATATCACTATTTAGCTAGTACTGGCTTCTTATCCTGCTGCTATTGAAAACTGGGGAAGAACTCTCTCTGCATAGATAGAATGCAGAGAAAGGGATGTGCAGATTGCTCACAACTCACCAGCACAGCCACTAGTTTAGGCTGAGTTTGTAAAATTGTCTTGAAGGGAGCTGAAATTTATTTTCAGTGTGGGTTTATTACAATTCTTGTCTAGTTTGTATCTCTACACTGGAAGGAATATACGGTGGAGTGTATAAAATAACAATTCCTCTTCAGGTAATCTGAATCATTACATAGTGAATCACAAGCATACAATGTGCCCACAGTGTTGTCTTGCATCAAAGAAAGCTGTTGTCTGTAACATACTTGCATGTCGTTTGTTTACTACTCCACTGAACATCAATATATTATTTGTTGGATATTCTTTACTCCATCCAAATCTTCCTGAAAGAAAACCGGACAAAGTCCAGAGATGACATGAACAACTGAAACAACTTGAAGAATGTTTGTATTCTAAAGACTTTGTTTAGTCTAAAGAAGACTGTGGAGAGGCCTGATGACATACTTACAGTATGTCCAAGGCTGTGGCATGTTTTCCATGTTCACTGAGTAGGTTGGTGTTGGCAAAGCTAGATATTGAGAAAAATATTTTAACAATCAGCACCACTTTTATTGAGCACTTATTTTCTAGACAATCTGTAGGACCTCCATCACTGGCACTTTTAAAGTTTAGGCAAACAGGAATGATGCAGGTATGTCTAGTTCCTCCTGGCAGGAGAATCAGGTGATGCCTTGAGCACAGAAGTAATGCCTCCAACGCAGCCGCCAGTGACTACAACGTTTCTAGTGGAATAAAATCCCAGTCCTTTCTTGCACTGACCTCAGTGGTCTTACTTTTGTTTGGAATTGGAATACAGTAAGATTTGACATAGTGTTCTACCTTGTGAGTCACCTTCAGTAGTTTCACAGTGGTTTACCTCTGTTAAGAAAAAAAAGCTATTGAAATGCTATCTAGACACTGTCTAATCTGATTCTGGCTAGGAAGACTTCAGATCCTTAGGTCATGCTCAACATTACTGAGCAATCATGAGTCAGGCAACAAGAAGGAAACTTGCTGAGATCATCATGTTTTGACCTTTTGGGAGAGAAGCTTGTTCAAGCCCCCCTGCATTCTTGCTTCCCCACCACACAGACAACAGTTTTCCAAGTCAAGAGAAAGTCCAGGAGCCCAGCAGTCAGAAGTACCAGGTGGGGCACCAAGGAAGACCACCACCAACTAGGTTTCAGAGTAGCAGTAGATCTCTGAGAAACCCCATGGGATTTGTACTCATTTTGAAGAGCTGGACCACAGGTGTGGAAAAATGCCAGTCACAGACCACAAAGTCTGGTGAACGCTGGGAATAATTGCTTTTTGAGTCTGAGATAAAGAGCACAAAGAGAGTGACTCTGAACCACACACTTGGTCACCTTCAAAGAGCAGTACCTCATGCATTTACTTCCACCAGTCCTTTCATGTTTCTCAGTTTACTAGAAGTATACATGGTTTTGAGTGTTGTTCTGCTACCCCATTTACTACTCCTCAGATCACAGTTCTCAGAACTCAGGATTTTTGACTCCTTCTAGCTCATCTGTAGGGGATACCTATGGAAAAGGAATCACAAATCAAGGGAAAGAGCAGTGATTTATGACTGCTGACTTTGTGATACTTTTTTTCTTTCCCTCTCAAGATCCCTTCATCTTCTTGCCAGAACTACAATGTACTGTGCAACATTTAAGTAAATTCACAGCAAATCCACAGAGGAGAAAGTGTGAAGGAAAGAAATCCACAGTGTATGTGGAGTAGGGATGGGCTGAGGAGGAGTTTTGTGAAAGGAAGAACAGTCTTCCTCAGAACAGTCTCATGAAACCTACACCAAGTTAAAACAGTAAATTTGCTTTAACCTAAGCCATAGTCAGTAAAAGGCAGGTGGTGCTTTACTGCTGAAGTGAACAGCCGATAGAATGTGAGCTGTGATTCCACCAGTGCATTCTGCACGTGTTGGTTTTGATTACCTCAGTTTTGTTGACATTATGTAATTATCACAGTGTAGATAAATCCTGGGACAGCAGTAGGGATTGATGAACTCTGAGAATTGTTGATGGTTCCTTGAACTTAGAGTTTGCCCAAGCAGTAATGTCATTCTCAGTTGTGAATGAATGCCAAGAGTCAGCATCTATTTAATGGCAACAATGAAATCCCGTGCACACCAATTAAACTCTTGCTAATGCTGGGATCTGTCTAATCAGAGAATCTTTTTAGATTCCAAATGATAGTCGCAAAGAACAAAATAGAAGTTAATTCTGAGAGTTTCACAGAAGGTCTCTGTGCCAAGATTTTAGTTCAGTTGAACAGATAAACATGTGACATTCATTCATGACAGGTCTGACTGATGTAAAAATTATATGAACAATATGAACAGTGTAAAGTAAAGGAGGGCTTAAGGGCAAAATCTTAAATCTGAAAACTCTCCTACTCTAAATAGGTTTTCTCTTTGTAGTTGCTTCATCAGCTTTCTATTTTTAGGACCTATCTCTTACTCATCCTTGGAAATTGATACCTGTAAAAAATAGTTGAAAGTCATAATAAGTTATGTACATATATTCTTAATTTATCAGTGATCTAAAGATATGAACAGTTGTAATTTTTTTAGTCATCATGATAATGAAATACTGCAACTACCATCTGGTAGAAGGATGGGGGAAAAGAAAAATACTTGAAAGGTCATAGGTTTTTTTTTCTTCACAATGTGCATTGACTTGCACTATCCCGTTCCACCCCTGTGGGCTGGCCCATAGGCTGGGACAACTGCAGAAGAATCATTGCATACTTATCCAAAAAGAGGCAGAATTTTAACAGCATCAGTTCTCCAGTCCAGTTGATGTCATGCCCATGTTGATGTAAAAGAGGGAGTGTTTCAGATACATGCTTAAAAAGTCCAAGGGCACTGAATGGGTCAGGCAGTTCACGTGGCAACAGTCCTGGTTTATGGCATTTAAAGGATGCATGACATTAGAGTTCAAAAGGCAAGTAGAAGAAATTATTGTTTTGGCATTGTCTGGTTTGGCAGGGACTAATATCTTGACTATTGTAGTTTTATGCAAACAGATTAACATGAAGGAAGTTAAGCAATAGACATACCAATGGCTCATGCAAGCTACACTGAATGGGATTAAAGTTAACTTCTACAGCTGGGCATAACATACAAAATGGTCACATTAACAATTTAGGCTTTGATAAGAGTCCAGCAGTATTTATGGCACATGATAGAAAGTATGGAGTAACATTTGCATAAAACCTGACTGGGCACCTGGGAACACTTCAGTCAATTCACAACGTGTTCTACACAACTAGGGGCTGGGGTCAACCACTCAAACACTCTGAACAAGGTTCAGGTAAAAAAATCGTGGCACAAAGGACATCCAGCAGATAGGAGACTAGCAAAGTTTCTTGACAAAGAATGCTGGGCATATAAGAGTTTTCCATAAATTCTCATTAAGATGGTGCAACTCTTGAAAGAGAGATCCACTGTGGTTTACCAAAGAGACAAACCGTAACTAACTTGTGAATTTCCCTGAGCAGAATGTAGCATTTGAGTGAGAGCGTAATTGGGGAAATAATTGCCCTTCTCTTTTTCTTTTCTATGCATCTGCTTATGGTGGCTGTTGTGGGTGGTATCCAGGCCAGGGGGTCTTCCTTTGAATAGTGTAGTCATTTGCCATAGTTCTCAGGCTCTTCTGAGGTATAGGTTGAACTTTAATATGGCCATGTGTCATTATGGATGTCATTTAGATTCCACTCTGATGTCCTCCATTGCTTCGCTGTGTTTCTTCTGCATGCCAGCAAAACCACAATTTGTTGATGGAGGGAACTCCTGGAGCCACTATATGCTCTCCGGGGAGAGCAACTGTGTCATGCATTGGCAGGATCTGCAGGTTTGGCTGGGCAAGAACCCACAACAGTGGACTGCAGTAAAGCTCACCATTTGAGAGAGATGCTGGCACTTCATAACTTTGCAGAGTTCCCTGCATCAAAAGTTATCCGTGGAAGGATAGGGCAGGTCTGTGTGCATGCTGCCTTTTGATATACACTCCTTGCAAACAGATGCTATTCGTTGTGGCTTCAGGATGCACAAATTAGAAAGGCTGAAGGAGAAAAGAAATCTCTGTTTGAACCTGTTTATCTCCCAGTTCTCTAACGTGGAAGAGATGTGTCTGTTTGGTTCGAGCATATATGGTCTTTTCATAGTTTGGTGTCATCCCTCTGTCTAGCTCCAATAAATGCTGTTTCACAATAATTCAAGTGGTTTGCAGATCACTTTTTTGGGAATTCTTGCCATCATTGTCATTAAGGTGAAAGGGGGCTGCTTTTGTCCTATTCAGGGATCCTTTATTAAAAAATGCAGAGATTGGAACTATTTCTGTAATTATTTTATCAGTGGGATTGCGGTCTGTGTAGAAGCAGAGCCCAGTGTCCACAAAGAAATGAGTTTAATGGAAAAAGTGTGTCAGTTGACCAGGACGCCTGAAAATTATTTGGAAACTCCCAGTGCTATGAAGGATGTGAGGAGGAGATCCATGCAACTGTGCTGAGTCACAGGCTTTCCACACAGGCATTCTGTCTGTTCTCACAGTGTTTATTCAGTGTGGCAGGATACACCCTTGTCCCCTCCCAGTGTCTCAACCCACCTCCCACTGTCTGCACAGTCAGGGGAAAACCACAAACACTTTATCATATTCAATACTGTTAATTGGCCCAAAATTGAAGACTGCCACAGAATTAAAAAAAGCTAGTTTTATGACCAAAAATAATTTTATTATGAATGGTATTACTTCTTTCTAAGTTTAATGAACAACATAGTTGTTATTATTATCATTCATATTTGGAAAAACATTTTTTCTTCTACTCTGCTGAAATTTTTCAAACTTTTAAACTCCAGATACATAATATGCATATGTCCTAGATGTAATATGTTCTAGATGCTGATTATGAAAATGCTTAGTCAATGCGCATTTAGAAGCAAAGTGAATAGAGCTGTTAGGATTTGCCAGTTATTTGCTGCATGTGCAGAGCAGCCACTTTAACCACTGAAGAGGTGAAAATGAAAGACTGTTAGAGGATGGGAAGGACAGAAAAGTTCTGTCTGCCTTGCTGCAGGACCATGTAGGAATGTCACTGCTACCTCTGGATGCCACATTGTCGCTGGTTCTGCCCAGACTTCCTTTGGGGTGGCAGAGAGAGGTGAATCCACATAATACTGTACACCAGCAACCCTACCCTGATCACTTGAGCACAGCACAGCAGTACTGGACCCCACCGCAAATGTGGGGCTATTGCTGCAAGGCACAGAATCGGGAAACCTTTTCCTTTTCCCCTCTTTCTGCCTAAAACTGTTAAATGTCTTTGGGGCGTGCACAGGGAGGAAGCAGGATGTGAATTGCTAATCCAAGGACAAAGCAGTTAATTCCTTTAGGAGGGCTGAAATAGTTTCTTCTGACAGTTGTGTTTATTCCAGTTGTGCTGGATTGCACTGGTCCCAGGCAATTTTCACTGCTTTGGTTACTAGGTGACTATTTGAAAAGAGATGCTTCACCCCAAGATGCAGGCATAAGAGCATTCAGTGAGGGCCTGTCCTTCACCAGCTTCTTGTGAGGGATAATCTTGGTTTTTTGATGGCCTGTTGTTTCCAGTTCTCAGGTAGCGGTGTACTTGGCACGAGCCAGGGTCTGTTATAGAGGCTTCACATCCCTGCTTCTGCCAGTGTTCTAGTTCAGTATCCACTGCAAGCCTGGGCTTGGCTTCTGCAGGCACAGTTCCTTCTGGGACTCTCTTTCTCACAGAATCACTGAATGGGTCCATTTGGAAGGGACCCCAGTGGGTCATGTGGTCCAACCTCCCTGCTCCAGCAGGGTCATCCCAGAGCACATGGCACAGGATTGTGTCCAGGTGGTTCTTAAATATCTCCAGTGAAATTCTCTGTAGCCCCTCTGGTCAATCTGTTCCAGTGCCTGGTTACCTGCACAGTAAAAAAGTTCTTCCTCATATTCAGGTGGAACTTCCTCTGCATGTTTCCGCGCATTGCTTCTTGTCCCATTGCCTGGCACTATTTCAGCTGTGCTTAAGGCAACTAAGCTCATAGTTCTGGCCTTGATGAGTGAGGAGCTGTTTTCCCCTTTTTCTTCCTCTCTCCCAACCAAGTATTGCTGCAGCAGGGTGATCTCCTTCCGGTTTTCCCCACTGCTGGAGGAAGCTCCCTGATGAACTCACACCCACCAGCTTCCTTTGCTAAATCAAAGTAAACCTTTCTTACACTACATTCAATAATTTTGCACTGAAACAATATGATCTTACCTCTGTATAGTCTTCTAACAGTCAAGAAATATGTTTTTGCAAAACAGTATAAAAGGCTAAAGTGCAGGAGCAGCAGTAGTTGAATTTTAACTCCCTGCAAATTCTGCGTGTGTTACAGCTACTCAGTATATTACCTGTCATCAGTGGGTTTGATGGCAAATTAAGTAGGAGTATGGGTGTGGGAATTAAGAAAGTCTAAATGTTTCACAAATGTTTGCTCAGTGAAAGGTATATTCCTAGGGATGCAAAGGTTAGTTCTCAATATTTAATTCAACATATCACTTGATGCTGCCAGCTTCAACATTAGCCTTATTGCCGTACATTTTCTGCAAAATGAAGCACAACGCTTTTCTACCTACCTACCAATCTGTGGTTCCAGGGATCTGAAATAAAGAAAATGTTGGATTTTATTCTGCCCAATGTGTTTAGGCTTGTTTTGGCTTTAGCAGAAAAGCTGGTTGATCTGGCTTTTCTAGGATGGAGTCATAACAGTATTACCTTTCCTGACCTGATGAAAGATAGGTTTTTGTTATAGCATGCATATTGTGGTGTACGCATGAAAATAATTGAAATATGATTAATTTACATCTACTTATAGAGAAAAAATACATTTAAAATATGTAATTAATATGTAATTAAATATTCAGTACAGGTCGTAGGAGAAAGTATTGTATGAAGATCTGAAGGATTTATGAAAAGTAATTAGGCAGTTCAGGTAAAAACCTGTTCCAAAGAGATAAAACTCCTGGTATTTGGCTTCTAGCTCCCTGAAAAGAAAGTAGCCTTGTTCCTGCCAGCCTCCCACGCTGGGCAGAGCAGCAGGAGGCTGCCCCAGCGAACCTGGACCTCTGGATGAACTGCAGGCAAGGCTGTCCCTGCTGGAACAAACTAGCTTCCTTTGGCCTTATTGGGAGTTACAGATACCCTCTTGTGGAAGGTTTGTGTGAGTGGAGCTGGAGGAGAACACATCTGGCTGTTTCTGCTCTGTAAAAGCCTGACACTAAAGTAAACAGCCTGACTGCGAAGACAAAAAACCGCCGCAAAACAGCAATAGGCTTTGAGTGTCCTTACTGCATGGGGCCCTTCATGCCTAAGGGCTCAGTGGGAAGGAGCCGAAAGTAAAGGTGCAGCCTGCTCCATGCCTAAGAGACATCAGGTCTCTAATCCAGAAGATCCTGATTCTGCTTTACCATTGGACGTGGCAAAACAAAGTTATTCTTTGCTCTCAGCCTTCTTCTCCCCAAAAGAAAATCTACAGAGAAGCAGAAGGAAGAGGATCACTGTCCTTTTTTACCCATTACTTTGAGGACTGAGATGTGTAAATGGGATTTCAGCTCAGGTATCTCTTCATCCTAAGACAGCGCTACTATCACCAAGTTAAAAAGTTTTGTAATGTTTGGACATTTTGCATTCTATTTATTAAGAGTGATGTGGCTGTATGTGACCAAACACCACAAAATCTTCAAAAAAGTGAAATAAAAATATGAAGGGTCATTCCCTACATTGCTTTCCATATTCTCAATGTCTACAACAATGAAGTGAACAATTTAAAGATGCAGCAAAACTTTATAAAATTATTAGGTTCATCTCCGACAATGAGTTCCCCTATTTCATCACTGACTTTGTAACATAATGGCAAACATGACATCCCCAGACAGGACCAGTCTTTCTTAGAATGCTTGTTCATGGAGCTGTAAAATAATGCTTGCCATTCATTTTAACTAATATATATTTTCCCTTTTTTTAGGCCTCTCCCTTTAGTTCCCAAAACACTACCACTTACCAGGCAATTGGAAAAAAACACAGACCTGTTGAAAACTAGACAGTGGTAACAGCATGTCTGCAGTTGAGTTAAAAAGAAGCTGTTGACAATTGCCACCCAGGTTGATACTACTTTGCAAATAATAAACATAGTTTTTCATTTATTGTCTGTACCTTTAGCCACTAGAATATATGCAAGTTGCTTTTTTAAAGGATTTTTACTTCTTCTGGGAAAGTCAGGACTTTTTTTACACAAAAGCTGGATTCTCATGTAACTAAGTTCATGAGAATTAAAACTTTAAGAAAATACAGTAATTATAATCCTCATAATAAAGCGTCTTGGATGGTAATTATCAGCTCCTCAGGGCAAGGATTGCATAGTGGCTTACTCAGTAGGTGCACTGTTTGCACTTGATTTTTCTAGGTGCTATCAAAATATACATTCAACTCACTTTTAAGGAAAAACCCATCCTGAAGTGATGAAATGAGGAGGTAGCCTGGAGTGATACCAGTGTGTGTCGATAGCAACACTGAGCTGTTGGCACAGGAGCTCACTGTGCATGGAAGGCAACAAGGATATACATCGCTGCCTATGCCTTTCTCTCTTGTGTTTTCTGTTCCCCATCCAAGTGTAAGTGTTCCTGTTATAGCAAATTGAATCAGATAATACTATGCCATACCTGCCCTTCCACAGGATACGGGATTCCTTCCCCACTGGACAGTGCTGAAAGAAAGGACTTGATGTCTCAGTTCACATACTGAGCCTATAGGACACTATCTGAATCCTCCGATGTTTTTCAGCAGTCAAATACAACATTCTATGAGCTGAAAGACGGGCTGTTGGGAAAGAAGACCAGCTTTGGTGAACTCAGGAAAAAGAAAAGAACTTAAAAACTTTGGATGAGGGGCAGGCAACACAAGAAGACCATAAATATTTCATGAGGATGTGCAAAGAGAAAACTTTAAGAGCCAAAGTACAACCAGAACTTGTCTACTGACATAAAATACAATAGAAAATGTTTTAATAAATACATTAACACCAAAAGGTGGTCTAAGGAGAATCTCCATCCTTTATTGGATGTGGGGCCAAACAGTGACAAAGAAAAAGGCTGAGGTACTTAAATGCCTTCTGTGCTTCAGAACGAAGCAAAATGAAAGAGCATAATGAAGCTCCTATAATCCAAGGGGAAATAGTCAATAACTTGCCATACAATTTATACACAAGTCCATGGGGACAGATGGGATATATCCAAGGGTATTGAAGGAGCTGCTGGAAGTGCTCACCAAGCTACTTTGCATCATGTATTAGCAGTCCTGGCTAAGTGGGGAGGTCCAGTTGCCTGGAGGCTGGCACAGGAAGGGCTGGAAGGAGGATCCACAGAACTGACTATGGTCAATCAGACCTTGGTGCCAGGGAAGGTCATGGAGCAGATCATCTGAGTGTCATCACCTGTTGCAGTGGCCTAGCCCACCTTTGGTCTGAAGATTAACCAAGACATCCAGTGGATTTCCCCGCCTATGAGACTGACTCTGACGGCACGGCTGAGGGTGGTGCTGTGGGAGGCACCAAAGTGTGAGTCACAACCCCCTGGGTGTTACCCCTAGGAACAACTCCTCCCCCATTCTAGAAATCCCTTTCCTTATCGGTTGCCCATTGGGCTTTATGTCATGTTTATTCATGTCCCTCATTACATATTCAATTAACTTCTGGAAGGTTCAGTTCTGTTATGATTCCCATTGGTTTGTTTGAATAAGACCCTCCCTATGATCTCTGTGATTGGGTACCTGACATTACATAATCCTTCCCTATTGGTTTGTCCTTTGTTCCTCCCCTTCTCCTTCCTCCATATAAAACTTTGTGTAACCATTCCTCTTGGCTGTTTGTTGCCTGTCTCAGTGGCATCCTCGTGCTTCCGACCTGTGGTGGGGGAATAAAGACTTGGTTGCTGCAACAGAGAGGCTCTCTATCCTCCTTCACCTCTGCTCGCTACTGTATCATCAGGCTGCTGTCAGCTCTTCACAGAGGCTTTGAGAAGGCTGCTCTTGCCAGAGAGCCTGTCATTCAGCTGCTAAGCTGCGAACTGTCCTGCCACCGGGACACTCGAAGCAAGTCGCCTGCTTGGCCATTGGGTGGTCAAGTGGTCAGCGCGACAATCACCCAGCCAGCATGGATTTGTGAAAGGCAGGTCCTGCTTGACCAAGCTGGTCTCCTTTTATGACAAGGTGACACATTTAGTGGACAAAGGAAAGGCTGTGTATGTTTTCTGTGTGTATTTTTAAAAAGCCTTTGGCTATTTCCCACAGCATTCTCCCAGAGAAACCATCTACTCTGGGCTTGTACGAGTGCACTGTTTCCTGGGTAAAAAACTGGCTGGGTAGCAAAGACCAGAGAGTGGCAGGGAATGGAGTTACATCCAGCTGATGGCTGCTCACCAGTGCTGTTCCCCAGGGCTCAGCACTGTTTAGTATCTTCATCAGAGATCTGGATGAGGGGATTGAGTGCACCCTCAGTCAGTATGCAGGTGACACCAAGCTGGGTGGGAGTGCTGATCTGCTGGAGGGCAGCAAGGCTCTGCAGAGGGATCTGGACAGGCTGGATCATGGGCTGAGGCCAGTGGTGTGAGGTTCAACAAGGCCCAGAACCAGGTCCTGCCCTTGGGTCACAACAGCCCCAGGCAGTGCCATAGGCTGGGGCAGAGTGGCTGCAAAGCTGCCCACAGGAAAAGGACCTGGGGGTGCTGGTGACAGCAGCTGAACATGAGCCAGGGTGTGCCCAGGTGGCCAAGAAGGCCAATGGCATCCTGGCCTGGATCAGCAATGGTGTGGCCAGCAGGACCAGGGCAGGGATTGTCCCTCTGTACTTGGCAGTGGTGAGGCCACACCTCAAATCCTGTGTTCAGTTTTGGAACCCTCACAAAAGGAAAGACACTGAGGTGCTGGAAAGAGTCCAGAGAAGAGCAATGGAGCTTGTGAAGGGTCTGGAGCACAATTCCTTGTGAGGAGTGGCTGAGGGAGCTGGGGGGTCTAGTCTGGAGGAGAGGACCTTATCGCTCTCTACAGATACCTGGAAGGAGAGTGTAGCATGGTGGGGATCAGTCTTTTCTTCCAAGTAACAAGTGACAGGACCCGAAGCAATGGCCTCAAGTCGCACCAGGAGGGATTAGGTATTTGGAACTGGTTATTCACCAAAAGGGTTGTTAAGCATTGGGACAGGCTGCCCAAGGAAGTGGTGAAATCACCATCCCTGGATGTGTTCATAAAACATGTGGATGTGTCACTTTGGAACATGGTTCAGTGGTGAACTTGGCAATGTTAACAGTTGGATGCAATGATCTGAAGGGTAATTTCTAATTTAAATGATTTTGTGATAGGCAGTTCTTTTAGTTCTATTTGTAAATTCTCAGATTTAAAAGAACAATAATTTGTAATTAGTGTTACTCTTCAGAACGGTTTATTATCTCACTGTTTTTGTCATAATGAGTGTAGGGTTCCAGTCAATGGTAATGGGTAGTTTCCATCATGCATGTTTGATAGACTAAGCAGAGCTCTGACTTGGGGAGAGGCCATCCAAGATCTGTGCATTTAAATAGGAGGAGAGTATGTCAATGATGCTAACTGAGTAACCTGAAAAAGCTGCACTGCCAGATACGGTTAAAAACAGACCTTCAGTAGGTGAAAGGCTCTTCAGTCCTGCCCAAGACTGGGGAAAAGAAGGGAAAATCCCTTGAATGCATTAGTGAAAGCTAATGAAAGCATGAAAATCTCATGGTTATTAATGATTGTCATATCCTTGATTTAGATCAAAAGATAATTTTTTTTTAATTAACTGGTAGAGGGTGTTTCTATACTGTCAACTTTTCCCAGCCCTGCTTATTTATGGAGTCATAACACAGTGACAAAAAGCAGAGCAAGAATAATATATGGAAGGAAGTAATCTGCAAAACAGCTTAGTGTTTGGATGGTTATGAAGTCATGCTTCCTACCTGGCACTGAATTTTACAGTAGCTATTATGGAATGAGTGTTGCTGATGCTTTTGGCAATTCATTGTGCTGGATTTCACTGAAATTGCATGGTGTAATAACTTACCTTTAATTGAAGAAACAGTTATACTTGATAGAACCGGCTGCTACACCCTGCACACAAGCCCACAATACCAAAACCAAAACACGTGCAAAATGTGTTGGCAGTGACTCCAGCAGAAACCTCAGCAACAAAGCCTAGAAAACTTTTCTAGATAGAACTCTGATTACACAACAAAAGGAGCTATGAGCAGAGAGAGAGCCCTGCTACTCTTTATCTAATATCTTCATTCTCTGTGCATTAAAAATTTGTAGTGCAGTGAACAGAACTGCCACAGTAAACATCCAACTACATAATCTGTACCTATGAAAGAATTGTTAGAGAAAGCTCTCAGCTAGGTATGAGAAGGAGAGCACAGCTAGGTATGAGGAGAGCACAGTGATTATGTGAATGATTATGATTAGATTTATTGCTGATACAATAATATTGCCAGGGAGGTATAACTAATTAACCACTTTGTCATCTATTGCAATAGATTATAGTATAATCAGGTCATTGTCCCTCCTGTTGAGTCGCAAGATTCAGTGAGACCCCCTTGCTTTCTAAACTTCTCAGGGAAGTCTAGGTGCACCTAGGCTTAGTCTAAGACTGGTCAACAGTTGATCGCTAAAGGGCTATAATATAAGCAGGTTTGGCTAGAAATGTACAGGTTTAGAGTCTTTGGACTTGCAGAAGTCACAATTACAAAGAAACAAAGCAGCTATGTTCCTACTTTAGGATTTTATGTCTCTATGGTAGTGCTTTTTACTCACCCTCCAAAAGTGAGTGTTCCTTGCCGGCATCCCTGCCAGGGAAGGGATCCACCCTGAAGCTGCCTGCAACATCAGGAGACAAGTTTGCCCAGTTGACCCAGTCTCCATCAGCACTTTACCCTTATGCAGGCTGTTGTGCACCAAAGTCAGTTGAAAACATCTCAGCTCCCCCATCTCTGGAATACGTTAATTACGTGAGCATCCAGACAGTTCTTCCTGCAATACCTGCCTGTTGTTTGTATCTTAGGACAAACCACATTGACCACTAGAGGGAAAGTGGTGGTGGGGGGAAGGACACATATGAAGATCTGATTGTCTTTCTTCACCATTACAGTGAACTGTTTGCAACACTCAACAGGATTTTAGAATAAGCAGTAAATGTTCTATATGGTGAAAGTTGGTTATAAAACCAGGGCTGTGACAGCAAGCTGTACTGGTCATGACACAAATGAAGCTGCCCTTACTATGCTTCAGTCAAAATATGTTACAATTATAGTAGGTTCTTGTCCAATATAACAAGCAAGAGTCAAAAACTCCCCAAGCAACCTCTTACACAGAGGACAGCTATGCTATTTATTTGTCCCTACCTTTGTCCCAAAACATTTGTTCAATGAGTTTAAGGACCCACCGCCACCTTCAAGGACTCACACATGGTATTTCAGTTTTGTTTATCAAATAAGCTCCAAATGTTTTTCTATGTAGAATTTGTTCCCATTGAACTATACTGAAAGATGATCTTTGAAAATTTCTTGCTTTTGTTACATGTAGTCTCATTGCTGCAGACTTTAACTTGTGGTTTGCTAGAGAAGCCCTGGGTTTAGGCTGTGGGGCTGGATGTTGTTATCAGTGTCATTATGAAGAGTGATTGACTCTGGTTTTATGGCTCAGAAAACATCTGCTTTTGTATGTGAATAAGAAAAACAGGAAATGCCTTCTTGAGAATGCTGTTGTTACAGTGACAGCAACGGATTAAAATAAAACTCTGATAAATGACTAATACATACATGTATCATGCAGGGCAGGGGGCTGTCAGGGTGGGTTCCCATCTTGCATACACTCCAGAGTGGCTGTACCTTGTGCATTAGCAGCATTTGATATAGTTGCTCTATAACCTCACATGCCTGCAAGTCCCAGGCCAGCGGAGAGGCTGTTCTAGTTCACTAACCCAAGGGTAATGTCACTTCTAGCTCCATGGTCCCACTCCTCACATAGAGCCTTCTTCCTCTTCCTCCCCTGTTAGGAGCAGAGTAAGTCTGGGCTGTTTGTATATTGCTCATGCAGGAGGAAGAAATGATGAAAGGAAGCTGGAGGCAGCTAGTTGCTTTTCTTTGGCACCACGACCAAGAGAGGTTATTCCTCAGTCAATAGAAACTCCCGAGTTAGTCTATCCAAGGTCACTCAAATAGGCAAACCCACAAAATTTTCTGTGGGAGAAGCCTGTTTGCTGATTCATTAAGCTAAGTCTTGTTTCCTTCACCAGAGGCAGCGAAATCTTAGAAGCTGTGCCTGGCTTGTGGCACAAGCAAGACTAGTACCTGCCTATTAATGAGGGCAGCAAAAATTCCTGCCCTGCATATGTTAGAGGAATCCCAGGCTTTGCATGGCACAAGCACTCTCAGGCCCAGCTGTTCCTGTGCTTGGGGCCAGAGGCTAGGCAAGCTCCTGAGCCCCAGAAAAACATGAGGCAGAGCCTTGCTTGCTGCACATCCTAGAGCTTGTATGCTGCTGCATGTGAGCCCAGACTGCAGCAGAGAGCATCAGATGGAGGTAGGTGGATGTTGCTTCATCCCTCCTGCCTCTCCTCCTCCTCCTTCTCAGTTTGGGTGTGCAGCTGTGCTCATGAGAGTTGGCAGGTGGGAGATCGAAGGGCAATGAGGGCCAGGACAGCCAAGCCACAGAGGCACCTGCTGCTGCCCCAGCTGTCCCCAGGGACCTGGGGCTGTTCGTCCCCAGCCTGAGCTTGAGGATGTGATGCTGGGCTGGATACATGAAGCACTCAGTGTAGCTGCAAATTGTCTGCTTGCTCTGCTGAGTGGATTTGCCTTTTTTTAATGGTTTTGAAAATCATGACAATTAGAGAACATCTAAAATCTCATTTAGATTCCAGTATCACTATCCAGCCACTACAAGTACCTCGCTCCCTTGAGCACCTGACAAAGCATGCAAAAGTTGAAGATACCATCCATATATTTGTAGAGTTTCCCATATATTCATAAGAGAACTGTAACCCTCATCATGTGGGCAATGTTTTTACAGACCTTAGTTTACCCCCAGTGTAAAAAAAGAGCCCTGAATGGAGAAGTGGCTTTTTCTTGAGTGGCAGTTCTTTGTTCAGTTTGGTTTTTATGTTTTGGTCTGGAAAAGGGGGGTGAGGAAGTTAAAAACTAAAGCATCTTGTTTCATTAGAGTACGAACAGTAGGTACTGTGATCAAGCAAAGATAAAATACTTTGCTCGAAATAGCAGTTGCTCTTAATGACTGATTTTCAAGTTAGAAAATATTTTCACTGCTTTCACAGAACGTCCGTGCACTACTAATACCAGTTCATAAAGTCAGATTAGAAAATACAGACCTGAAAGGCATCCGGAACGTTTTGAAGAACACAAAACACTGTCTCTTTTTTCCTATCACAATGTACAAGTTGGGTGAATAAAAGATAATATACTTTCAGACAAGGCTGTCTCTTAAGCAGTTTTAACACTTGAAATGTAATTTTGAAAGAATTGTCAGTAATAATATTCAGTATCTCTGATGTAGATATAAAAGGGTTAGAAACCATTTAATGAAAGAAGTCCATAGAGTTTAGCAAATTAAAATATATATTTCATCTTGCGACGGAAACGCAGTAAGTCCTCCTTACAAAAAAATTTGCTAAAGATAACATGCAAATAAAAAAAAAATTAAACCAAGTAAGGTATCTATGCTGTATTACAGAGCTTCTGTAAATAGAATTTTCAGTGATAGGAATATTATATTATATTCTTACACCTCCTAGCTTGTTTTTGAATGACAAAAGCAGAAATCATCATATTTTTCATTTCCTTGGTCATTAAAGCTGTCATAAGAAACTAGATGTATTATATTCTTTGCTGGGTAAGATTGCATGTACTTCTTGGAGTCAGAAAAAGGAAACCAAAAAAAGTTTGAAAACAAAATGAAAGAAATCCTAGAAGTGGAACAAATATGCAGGTTTACTCCTTATGTTACCTATAGGAAAAGTGTTCAAGAAAAATATCCTTGGAATTATTCATAAGGAGGGAGATCTATATACACTTGAACAGGCAGATAAAACAATGCAGACGTTTGGCTAGCAATGTTTTCGCCCTCTTTCTCTCTGTTCTTCCCCATCTGGGACTGAGTTCTCAGTACACATGCTTTAGGCAAGCTGTAAAGGTTTATCCACATTCAGGTTATACAATTATTTCAGTTATGCTAGCTGACCCAATTTTGGAACGTAAATTTCGTGCATTGTATGGTTCCTGCAAAACATGTCAGATGTGAATGGTATCACTTTACAAATCCTCAGGTTTGCTGCAGGCAGGAAGAAATCTTCTTGGTTAGAGCATGGTGTTAAGTAACAAAAGGATCATGGGTTGGATCCCTTTATGACCACTCACTTAAGAGTTGGACTAGATGATCTTTGTGGATCCCTCCCAACTCAGAATATTCAGTGATTCTGTGATTCTTCTATTTGCAACAATACTGATGAACAAAAGAAGATTGAATAGGCAGTAAACATTGTTTATTTTAAAAGAAAAAAGATGAGAGGAAAATCATGGGAGTGACCATATCAGAAAAGGAATATTTGAATCTCTGAGTTAAGTTGTTGAGTAAAGACTAACTAGGTGACAGTAAACCCTGTGTGATCTGAAAGCAGATCTCCAAGGCATCTTGCTGCGTAAATGATGATGGGAACTGTGTGGGATATTGTCTTGGACAAGAAACACTCAGTGCGTAGGGAGGTTTCAGTAAACAGGACATAGCAGGAGGTGGCAGTGACAAAATGCACCCTTCCAGAGCTGGATGCCTGTTTTCAATTACGCGCTGTTCTGTGAGAAAGGAAGTGTTCAGCAGAATCATTTCCCATCAGTGTTACCACTGGCTTGTGTACCCCATATCGCCTTATAGCAGGTACATAGGGTCTAAGGGCTCCCCACATTCTGGAGTATAAACTGAGTAGATGGGCCTGGCTGAAATAGAGATTAGAAAGGTTTGGTCTTAGGAACCTAGCTTGCTTCCTGTACTGCTGATGGTGAATGCTCTTTCCAGTTTGTAAGCAAAAAAATTGCATTATTGATGCATATATTACATTATTTTATGAACAAAATAACATATCTGAAGGGGGAAAAAAGAGCATTATAAGGGGCCAATAGTGATAAAATTTTTAGAGGTAATCTAGCTCTGAAGGTCTATTCAATTATTTTCCATTTCTATGTTCCCTTCTGAGGGAAGCATCTGTCAAAGAAGCCTGCCATCTGTACAGGAGTCAAAGGGAGAGACATGGCAAACCAGCGTCAGTGTGCTCACTCAGTGGGCTGCGAGCCCCCTGGGAGCCTGAACTGGGAGCCCTGTGCCCGGGCCCTGTGGCACCATCTTCACTGCTGCCCTGGGCACATGCTGCCCCATCCACGAGGATGAGAAAACATACATAAGAACTTCCCAAGAATTGCTGCCTCTAGCACATAATAGTGTGGCACAAAAAACCAGTGAAGACACCAGGTTCCTAACACAAAACGAAAATGATCAAAAGGCAAGGACAGTGACTTTCCCAGGTCTACTAAGTAGTGAAGAAGAATCTGACTCAATGTCATTCATTTTTATTTTAGTGAGGGAACAGCAAGACAGATTTTTATTGTATGTTGACATTATCAACTCTGACCTTGATGCAGTTATGTTGTGTGCAATGCATTTAGTGACATGTTTTAAATGTCAGACCCTGCTTTTGAGGAGAGAAGCTTGTTTGGAGGCTACAGGCACCACTACTGTAAGGCTGGTAGCACAAAGATAAGAAAAATGATTTCCCAAAACTTTGCTGAACCTTTTTTACAGGTTCTGTTTAAAATAAAGCCACTTACTTTTCCAACAGAATTCCAATACTTTTTCACCTTTCCAAGTACACATAGTGTTTTAGAGGTCTAATTGGTATTTTACAGTTCAGCATGATACTCAGATCTGGTTTCTAGTGGTCTCCTCCCCAACAAGTCAAATTACAACAGCCATATCTAGTTATTTTAATGCTCTCTAGTGTTGATTTGGATTATAGCATGTTATTTGTTCACCCTCTCCAGCTGTATTAACAATGACTAAACCATTTCTACAGCACTTGCAAAATATCATGAAAAAGCATTTATTCAGGTCATTAATTTTAAACATGTTAGAGGGTTACATTCTTTTTTTAACATTTTATTTGCTCAGCATCTTGCGAGATTGAACTGTGGTCAGATCAAAAAAGATTAAAATGATAGAAAAAAAAGGCCTTACCCAGGAATTTATTTAAATATTGCACCCAGCATGTCAGACCCTTCTCATTCTTCCCCCGGCTCTTGGAGAGCTCCAGGGCAAAGGCGTAACTGGTGATCTACTAGCTGGCTTGTACCTTCTTTCCATTTCTGCATCCTGTCTAAAGTGGGGAGATTCAATGACCTGATGCAGTTTATCTGGTGCAAAACATTTTCAACAAACTTTGCAGCCATGCTCACATTTCTGGCTAGGGTTCATCTAAATAGGGAAGTTGAGCTCACAGCCAGCAGACCGTATTTTGTCTGCAGTCACGCTGCAGGAGGCAGGTTGTAAGACAGATGCATGCTCGGCATTACCTGATGAAATGCTTCTACTGAGAACATACCAATCCCTGCAAAATTCTTGCCATGCTAAATTAAGCAAATCTTCCCAAGTGAAATTAGTTATACTAGCGACAGCTGGTATATGAGGTATTTTACCAACAGAAGCCCTGCTGATTACAAATCTTGCCTCCACCAATATTGCCACAACACGCAGCTGGCATAACTGGAACATTAGCAAGCTTCCATATGTGTGTTTAGTGCCTGACACATCCTTGTCTCCATATGTGACACAGCACAACCTTGTTAGCTTGCTTCATACAGAAAATTATGCACCTTACCTCCAACATTATGGAAAAAAATGAAGGAAAGACTGAAGAGCAGAAGATATGAGTAAAACAGCATATACATCAATGGTTTCACTTCTCTTGCTCAGATGTTCACTCCTTCCCCTTTCCCCTGAGAGAAGCTGTTAATTTTCTTTCCCAGCTAGCAGTGCAAGGTGCAGTAAGCATGAAGGTATGGTTAGGTTTTCCTGTTAGTTTAAGCATGCCAGTCTAAATTGCAGAACTTTCTTGGTTCAGTTTCTTCAAAAAGCTACCACATTCTGCTTTGCTGCATGGCCATGCTCAGCAGGTTCATACAATCATCAGTTCATAGAATGGGTTGGATTGGAGGGGACCTTACAGATTGTCCATTTCCAGCCTCCTGCTGTGGGCAGATATTCCTTCCACTAGACCAGGCTGCTCAGAGTCCCATGCAACCATGGCTTGAACACTTCCATGGATGGGGCACCCACAACTTCTCTGATCAACCCATTTCAGTTCCTCACCAACCTCTCAGTAATTTTTTCTAAATCTAATTTAAATCTACCCTCCTTCAGTTTATAGCTATTACCCCATATCCTAGCCCTGAAAGTCCTGACAAAAGTCTCCCTGTCTTTCTTATCACCCTCCTTGAGGTACTGAAAGGCTGCAATAATGTCACCCTGGATCCCTCTCCAGGCTGAACAACCCCACCTCTCTCAGCCTGTCCTCACGGGGGAGGTGCTTCAGTCCTCTGATTATCTTCATAGGTTTCCTCTGAACCTGGGCTAAAAAGCCGGCCCCCAGTCTGTAACTATAGGAAGCACAGAGGTAATTCTCTTCAGCCAGCAACGAGCGGATGTCCATAGTTTCAAGATGGATCTGGATTTTGCTGAAAAACAAGACTCATCCCTAATGTGATATTAAACAAAGTAAGACTGTAACTTGAGTATGTCCATTTGGGGTGTCTTAGGCTTGCCAACTACATACACATATATTTTCAACATTAATGTATTTAGAAAATGGCAAAACTTTGAGAACAAAAATCTTAGAGAAACCCCTGATAATGCAATACTTAATCATGCTTAAATCCGTTAAGGAACATACACAAACCAACAACAGGTCATCGTTAGAAAGTCTCTCACTGTCACACTGTATGTAGAAAGATTAGGTCTTGGTATCACTTGTGCTGGACTGAAGACAGCTTTTTTCCACTCCTGTACTTCTTGGCAGATTTCTGTGGCAAATCCTATAAACAAATTCCTGCTTAATTTGACTTCCATTTTCATGTACAGTCCTATTACCTGTCGCCTTGCTGATCCTGACTGCCCTTGGCCGAAGGCTTCCTGGAAATCCCAGGTTGGGGGTGCCGCTACAGGGCAGAGCATGGTTGCCTCACGCTGAAGTGGAGCCGCTCCCAGCGAGAGGCGAGGCGAGGCGCGGGTGAAAAGAGGCAAAGGAGGCAGAGAGTGGTGAGAGGGGGTCTCCCCCGTGATCGCCTTTATTGCAGAGAGGGTCGAGCACATCTGAGATGGAGAGGCATGGAGGGAGCACTCTGGGGAGCTCCGGGTGAGCACAGGGTTTTAAGGGAAGGGAGAACTGGGAGGGGCCAGGGCTCACAGCCAATAGGGAAGCACAAAGGGGGCGGATACAGGGGTCCAGGGTCCAATCGAAATTTTTAAGGGGAGGGTACAACAAACTCAGACCAATGGGGCGTCGAACTCAACAGAACTTTCGAGGAAGGTGGGTGGGTCTCAAACTATGCTGCCGCCCTCGGGATCCTCCTCCAGGGAGGAGTCCCACGCCTCGGAGGCGAGTTAGAATGACTGACGGCTGCGGCCACCGGAGCTGAGCCCACCACAATTACATACATGCTTGTTTCTAAAACTGAATTTCTGTTATTTTTGCTTTAGTGTTCTTTGTAGCAAAAGACTGCTCCACAGAATGAAGTTAGCTATTGGTTAGCTAAACACCACAGCCATTTCAGTAGATACGGACATAGTGTAAAATGTGAAAAATGTCCATACTAGCAGGGATAAAGGGTATTTTCAAGTCCTAAATATGCTTGATGACTAATCACATGCAAGAAAACATGTTTGGAAACCGAATAACAAGATGATGAATATACCTTTTCCAATGTATTTTTTGGAGAGTCATTGATTTATTGTGAAATAAAATCTCACAAACTTTTGTGAAACTAATTGTCAAAAATACCACACTCCTAACCACAATGCCTGGCGTATGCTAATGGTAGGAACACCAAAAGACAAGCTAGCTCCAGCTGCTGGAAGTTATCTCCCGTGTCACACATTGCAACAAGCAATAGCTGGTTTTCTGTTCCTCATTTTAGGAAAACCATTCAGACTGTTTTGAAGTGGAATATATAAAAACATAAAATTAACAATTTCAGTGTCCTGAAATTCAAAGTAACTTTAGGAAAATAAGTTTATAGATAATTCTAATAATAATAACAAAGAGGAGGGGAAAAAAAGCCTGGAAAAATATTTTCATTTTTTTTCACGAACTACTGGATGGATGGAGTGATTCCATATATAAGAATTTATTCAACCTGATAGATACAGTTCAAAATACTAAAATGGGATTTCTACAAGAAACTGAACAAAGCAAAGGTCTGAAAAAAGTTTATCTGAAAAACACTCAACAACTATTATTAAGAAATTATTTTTCCCCTCTACATTAACCTATTTACATATACTATACATATTTATATATATAGCTATGCACACACACATAGAGAGTTTTAATTTGAATTGTGCATTACTGTAACAGATCCATAAAGCTATGTATCATACAACAACTTAGTTACAGGTTTTGCATTTCCTAGATATAACAGTCTTCTTTTTATCTGCAATTGTGTAAAAATTAAACGTATAAGACACATTATCTCAATGCATTGCTAGTAATTTCCTGTAGACACTGTTATTCACATTAGTAGTCAACGTAGCCCTTCTACTACTACTAGTGGTAGACATCAACTGGCCACTGCTGTTACTACTGTTAGGATCAAAAGTCTTTTTACAATTGAAGAGACTGAAAAATTGTCTCTGATACTGAGAAGAAGCATAGTAGTAAATAAAGGGGTCAATGCAGCAGCTAATGCTGCTGATAGAAACACAGAGTAGATAGGCAAAGTAGAGATACTCTAAGCTGTTGTCATATGAAAAATGGACATAATGAATTAAGAGGAGAACATTTGTTGGTCCAAAGCAAATAACAAAAACAGAAAAAACAGCCACGCACAAGAGCAAGGCACGTGTCTTCTTGTTTTGCTTTGCAACAACGGTAGAAGAACTAAGACAGCGAATGATGCACACGTAACAGACAGTAGAAATTATGAATGGCACTATGAAAAACACAGAAGAGAAGACAGAGAAGAAGTGGAGGTAATAGCCATGAAGTTCAGATTCTCTTAGCACATCGTGGCAAGTAGTTATATTTAACTTGGGTATTTCCATTGTTTGCTCTCTTAGGAGAAAAGGTATAACCCCGGTTATTGCTACAAGCCATATGATGAAACAAACCACTGAGGCACGAGTTAGCGTACGCCACCCCAGGGACTGCATGGGGTACACCACTGCTAAGAAGCGATCGAAGCTTATGCTCGTCATAAGCATTACTGAGCAGTACATGTTGCAGAAGAAGGCAGCAGTGATGAAACGGCACATCTGAGGCCCAAAAACCCAGTCATTTCCAGAAAAGTGATAAAGAATCTTAAACGGAAGCACGCTAACAAACAGAACATCTGCCAGGGCCAGATTCAGCATGTATATTACAGCTGGCTTTTCAATTTTCATCTTTTTCAGAAACACAAGTATCGCTGTAATGTTCAGAGGGAGACTCAGCACAAGCACTACAGTGTAAACCGAAGGAACAAAACGTGTCAGCCACGGACTAGTGAGGTATCTTGCTGTTTGAACTGACATCATTCGTTGTCCATGTGATCCAGTCTGATTGGTGGCTGCTAGTCCAGCTTCCAAGTAATTTTCAGTATCACCGTCAATAGGTATAAGATCATCCTGCTCACCGGAAGAATAAAAGATGGAAAAACTTCTGATGCCTGGTATGCTGCTGTTATTTGGAAAGCCTGAAAAGTAAGAAAGTATTAAGATTAATAAGCCAATATTTAGATGGTATGGGTAAGTGAAACCATCTTTCAAGAAGGAAAGCTAAGATTACATTAGGTAAACAAAACAATAAGGTTAATTTCTGATTCAAAGCACAGGTTTCCCACAGATCAGCCATTTTATTTTAGCTCCTCCTGGTACAAATTTGGGTAAGAGCTCCTCCTTTGTCTCCTATCTCTTATCTTGAAAGCTTTTATTAGTAGTGATTCTAGCTATGCTTAAGGATCCAATCTAATCTGTGCTCCCTTTGGGCAACTTTAACACAAACACAACAGGAAATCTGCCATCCTTGAACTGTCTTGGCCAGACCCTTCACACATTTTTTAAGAAATGAGATGCTGGCATAAATACTAGTACTCATACACAAAATTCCCACTGAAAGTACTCATCACCAAAATCACAAAAACTAGAAGTGCAATTAAAACATCATGGTTTTGAAATATTTCTGTGTGCTCTGGAGACATCTTACTCAACCCGAAGGCTCCCATCAAGAGAGATGGCGTCCCATCAAGAGAGAAGTCTGCACGCAGTTTTCAAGGAAGATGTGGATCGAACTTTTGCTTGTAACAGACAGGTAGCCACAGATTGCACTGAAACACCTCCTGAGTTCTGCTTATCCTAACCCATAGTGTGCAGGACAGCATGTGTCTGATGTACCCCTGGGGCACTTC
The DNA here is from genome assembly GCA_013398115.1 of Falcunculus frontatus. Classification (NCBI taxonomy): domain Eukaryota; kingdom Metazoa; phylum Chordata; class Aves; order Passeriformes; genus Falcunculus; species Falcunculus frontatus. The sequence goes on from VZRV01006657.1 coordinate 1,318,627, forward strand.
TGAAACCTACAGTTCCCTCTACAGCAAGGTCTTCTGCAGCATGGTTTGGTAGCTAAGTCAGGATAGGGTATCTCTGCTTTTTGAATGCAGTGAGCCAGGAAATCAGCGTGATAAAGTGTTACATGTGTGATAGGGGGTTGCTTATGTAAAAAAGAAAAAAAAAACAACCAATCAAAAGACCTATTTAAGCATGATTTAGCAACGTTGTTTGTATGGAGAAATATTTTTAAGAGTGTCGTTTTCAGTTTTGGCTTATTCTTCTTTGGCATAGGATAATTCAAGTGTACTGTGCGTAGACAGAAGTGAGAAAGTTACAGCAACTCAAATAACCAGTCACTCATTTGGCTGTGCAATTGATCCTTTTGTTGGATCGTGGACAATTAAAATAAAAATGAGGGTGTCTTAGTTCAGATCTGTGGGCTGAAAGTACATGGGAATGATTCACCTTTGTAAGACGCTGCTTGCTAGAAGCAATTATATGTCCTATAGTAATTGAAACCAATTTTTTTTCACCAAAACATCTGAATGAGGCAGATGGCAAAGAGAAGAGTGGCTGCAGCTTTAAGCAGCCAGTTACCTCCCTTTGTGCACAAGCAGTGAGAGAAAGGCCCTACCCAGCATGGATTTTTGTGAAATTCAGACTTGAATGGTGCGGTGGGATCAGAGGACTGGTAAGGCAATTTGGTGATTTTTTTTAAAGCTGCTGTGCTTTATTTACTATGCTGTGTCACCGCAGCATTCTAGGAGCAGAGAGACAAAACAAGGAAAGTGTTTCAGAGAAGAGTTTTCATATACAAAGTGACTAGATTGCAACCTCTGCCGGTCAGAAAAAAAACGATGCTGGATGAGAACCTCAGCCTGGGAGCCTGTTACACAGACTGTAATAGAAATTATTTAGCTTGAAGCAGAAATGACAGAAGAACGTGAGATTCAGTGTTTGCACAGAAGGGCACTAAATGCATTTATACAAGGGTCTACTCTGTCTTCTTAAAGAGAACACGAACAACAGGCAGAACTGTAGAGCCTTAATCTTTAACACTTCTTTATAAGTTTAGTTCAAGCAGTTGGATGGCTGAAAGAGTCAACTCCTAGTTTGCAGTTAAGTTGCAGCACAAGTCCTCTTGTACGATACCTCTAACTTCAGCCTGTGGCTGACATCAAAGAGTTAGGAGATTTTCTGTATTTAATGATCATTGCAATAGAAATATGTCACAAATGACACCACTAGTCTTCATCTCTTTTGGGAGAATTATAACTTGGGAGGATATACTTGAATGAAAAAAAACCCCCTGATTTCTTATGCCCAGAAGATTGCCTCCATGGTAAAGACATAAGTAGAAGTGAGGAAAAATCTGTTAACTGTACTTACTGTATCTCCAGTACACACAAGTCTTATGAATTCAAGACTTTGAGTGCTGTGAATATATATTTCTAAACCAGAAAATTATTGGAAGAGAAGATGATGATTTTAGTCTCCCAAAGGTCTACATGTCCTTGCTTTCTCCACCACTGAAGAACACTGTGGAGAACCAAACAAAGAGATGACATGGTTCCATGTGAGGAAGGCATGTTTTTGGGATCACAGATATAAACAGATTTGCAGAGAGGGTAAAGCCTGGTGTTAGGAACTGTATTGCCAAGATTACCACTGCATGACATGGTAACGGAGGCACCAGCAACTCTCTCATCGCAGTATCCCTGAACTTTGAAGGACCTGAGCTGTGCTGCAGTTTCACACTTTTGAGAACTAGCATGCCAACCCAATCAGAGCCACTGAACCTTAATGACTGAGGTCAGGTCACTTAGTGTGGATGTCCTGGGTGATAACCTGACCCACTTCTCATTACTAACTCCTAACTGAGAATAGTATGAAAACATGCTACAAGAAAAAAATGCTATGATTGGGTCAGGTACCTTTTACTGACTACCAACCTTTGTCTTAGCTATTGCTTACAGTTAATTGAACACTGCTGATTATTTTAATTATATCCTGAATTCCTGGAGACATCTTATTTACAAGTTTATCAGATGAAAGGATTTAGAGTCACTTTTACTCCATTATAAAAATTTTCGAAAAACAGAATCCTATTACAATAAATCAGAACAAAAGAATTTATAAATAATTTAAGTTCAGTTAAAATTTCCTGGAATAATACTCTGATTTGGTGAAAACTATATGTTCTTTGTCTAAGCAGAGACTTTTTAAGTTCAGAGTTGAACTCAACCTTCATTCTGTCAACATCACCTCCGCACCGACTCCTGTACTCAGTCCATGTCCCCATCTTGAACTTAGATAACATGAGGTACTACTTGAAAGCCAGCTTTGTGGAAAAATGTAATGAGGCATCATGCTTGCTATTTCTGTGCCACTTGATAATACAACGCATGGTGATTTAAACTTTCTTGATGAAACTAAATTTATTTTGGAAGCTTGACAGCCACTTATCGGTTCTTATCCTTTACCAAGCTGCTTGTATGACAGTGTCTGTGTAATTCTAGAAAAAACAACATGCACTCCATACTTTCTGAAACAGAAAGGAAGACAGATACTGCCCTGAGATTTTTATTCCTTTTGTGTCAGTACTTACATGACAAAGCTGAAGATAAAGAGATTCATTCACAGAAGGGAACACGATGAAATGATGTCATATTATTTCAAATTATCTTAATGAACTTTCACAGCAAACAGGTCAGTACAGGAAACAGGCATTACCTTTAAAATGGGTTAGTACAAGACTGCCAATATACAATAGCTCTACAGAAAAGATTTTGAATGTACTGTTAGATAGCTACAGCTATACCAGATTCTGTGAAATGATTGTTTCTAGCTGTTTTCAAGCTATAGATATCATATGATATAAATTATATAAATATCTACATATTTTACTACAGCTTAATTATTTTTTAATAATTCAAATAATCTCTTAGGAAAAGAGAGGTAAAGCTTGTATAATGATCATAAATGTTCAAAGGGTCATCTTATTTTTCTAGGCTGTCATCCAGTCCTTTTGGAAGAAATCAGGCTTGGTAGATTTCTATTTTTATGACTAATACTAACTCTGTCATATCAGCAATGAGAATAACAGCTCTATCAAAATACCTGTAAAATTTCAACAGGTATGAAAGAATAAGATTAGTGAACTATGAACAAAGAAAAGCAGGATAAAGCACTGAGGTTTTATCCTTGTGGTGTATGTAGTTAAGACACTGAATGATATGCAGAAAGTCTTTTCTGTGCCTCCAACAAGTACTTCAAAATGCAAAAATTACATAGAATCAGTACAACACTCAACTTGCCCAAAATGTTCTTTCATTGCCGATGTTTTTGCATCAGTTCTACAACAAGGACATAGAGGTTTTATGTAGAAAGCTCAGTAAGTTTGTGATTGTTTAATTTTAACAATCTACACTATGCTGTTTTCCATTAAGTACTACATATTCATCTCACAATCAGAATACATGTATTCTGCTTACCCTTTTTTTTTTTTAATACAGAGATATGTTTTAATTTCTTTTCGTGTCTACTTTCACATGCAAGGAACTATGCTGCATACCACTTTGTGAGAGAAATACAGAGCAAAAATACAACAGCTTTGACCAATCTTAAAAAGCACTCTTGAGCTCCAGAAGAAACTTGAATAATATTTCTGTATGTCCATAAATATGGACAGGATGTTACAAACGAGCAGACTTCATATCCCAAGGGATATCTTTGTGATGTGAGAGACTAAACAGGCTCCTACACAAGCCAATTAAATATATTCCTATCTGCTGCTGGACAACAATTAATACTGATTTCTGGGCATTACTGGTGACAGCTGTATACTGTCTTAAAACAAAAAGGTTTCTTTTATCTCCCCTTTATATAACCCGAAGTGATAAGCATCTAGAATCTAAATTACTCAGCGGCCCATAATTAGGCACTTGAAGGCAGACTGTGAAGTGCATGCCAGACACAGTAATGAACAAAATAAAGACACAATCTTGTAGGAGTGATGACAGTTATTTGCTTTCATAAAAATAAACAATGAATTGTTTATGAGTCCATATCTCCATTTATACAGAATTCATTATTAGATTATACAACTGATGTAGTAGCAAATTGAACACATTTTCCTGAAGTATTCTTTTCTTGCAAACTGGGTGTCTGCTCCTTTTTGCTTTCCTTTCTCATCTCTTTACATGCGCTGGCTTCAAACAGTAACATCTCTCTATCTTGCCAGCAGTGTCCCAAGGCAGGGAAGTCTAGGCAAGTTCAGACCTTAGGCACCTCAGCAGTACCTCGTCAGATAATCTGCAAGCACTTAACACCAACCTACTGCCAAACTAGTGCTTTTTCACCTGTCCACAGGAACAGCACAGGTCAGTAACGTGGCAACTGTGCATACTGGTGGATGGGGGGGGAAAGCAGGAGAGAAACTGCAGGTCCAAGGGCAGAGCAGACCTCAGGATACAACAGTGCATGGGCAACAGGAATTAAGTACACTGTGGTAAAAACAGGGAACTTTATTTAGGACAGTGGGGAAATTATATTATCACAATGGGAGTGAGCAGAAGAGCAGAAGACATATTTGGATGATGAGGTTTTATTAGTTCTGTTGTGCATGAAGTAACTGGAAGAATAGCACCCAACAGTGCACTCTTCTTCCTAGCATTAACATGCATAGTTTGTGTTTAACACCACCACCCTCTTCTTTTTAAAAGATATTTTCCTTAGACTTCCCATATGAATGTGATTTCGACAGCTTCATTCCCACTTGTCCTTGTGCCAAAATGCTGTCTAGCAAGAATTATTTTCCCTCCCTGATGCTTCCCTCCCAGCACAGTTACAGACACAAGGTCTATCCCCTTTCAGTTTAGCTCAGTAGTCAAAGTATGCTACACTCTGAAATTTCCTCTTAGCTGCTCCTCTAATCAGTCCTTTTTGGTATGTAGGACCTGAGGCTTTATTGAAGGCCATCTCATGGGACTAAGTTATTTCTACAGCAGCACTATCATCACTAGCTGATTGAAAGAAATCTTCAACTGAATCAAGCAAAACAGTAATAGCAAAAAACCCTTTGCTAATCTCTAAATGCATAATCCTTGGTACTGCTGTACCTCTATCACAAGCTGTGAGGTTACATGCATGCCTTCCTTCTCTCAGAATCTCCACTGTCTAACAAGCTCTGAGCTGGATGGATCCACGGGCTCACCAGTTAGGGTACTGATGTTGCTATTGGTGAATAACCGTGAAAGTCATCTACTTGGGGTGTAGATGAACTGTTTTGTGCTGGCAGGTCTTCCGAAGTTTGCACCGCCTAGAAATTCAGCTGGCACTCCCTCTGCTTAAGTTGCTAATGAAAGGCAATGCTAGTTTTAAAAGAGAATCCACCAGCAAGTCTCGCCAGTCTGGTCCCTTCTGTCCACCACCACCTGCTGCTGCCTGCCCGCCTCCTTAGCTACGGCGTCACTCCAAGCCATCCTTCACCACCACCAACAGCCTGTCCTCGCCGCTGCCAGGAGCACAAAGAGCCGCGTCTAACAACGCCGAAGAAAACTCGGCCCGAACTCGCACCGAAACTCCCCAGCGGGGGGCCCCTGACCCGGCTACATGCGGGCACACGATGCTGTGGCGCAAGGGCGCTTTTTGTTTATTGTCCCCGTTCCGGGAACAGGCCAGCCCCCCGTGCCCGGCCCCCGCCTCCCCGCGGACCCACCTGGCCGGGGCGCGGCGGCAAGCGGCGGGCAGCAGAGCAGCGCCAGGGCGCACAGCAGAGCCCGGGGTCGCATGGCCGCGCGTCCCGCCCGCAAGCCCGCCGTCCGTCCGTCCGTCCGTCCGTCGGTGCGGGCAGCGCGGGGCTGCGTTCAGAAGGCTGGGGCCGGCGAAGGGCCGCGCCGCTCCAGTGCCGGGAGGGGGCTCCGCGCCGAGGGGAAGGAAGGGGAGGAGAAGGCGGGGGCCAGCCGCTCCCGGGAGACACAGCCCAGCCAGCAGCCCCCCCGCACAGCTGCCACACGGGAAGCGGTGGCGGGCTCAGAGGTCAGGGGCTCCAGAACAAAGGGTTATGCTCAAGGAATTATCCTAAGCTGAGTTTGCCAAATTTGCAGTCCGAATGCCTCACGGGAGCAGTTCCAAGGCCAGATGAAATGTCTGTATTACTCACAGCTGAAAGATCACGCTGATTCAGAAAAGCCCGTTACAATTGATCTGCTTCGTATAAAGGAGATGACGTCCTAGCTTGCTTGTATTGCATGGGTTCAGTAAACCGGCTGCTCTACAAACACAGGGCAACCCAAAAGTGATTCATTGCCCAGCTCTGCAGACCTGTCTGCTGTTCCAAACCCCCCGAGAAAGTGGTGCCACTCCCCAGTCCAGTGGCATGTGCCATGGACAAACTTTGGAAAGCTTGTGCCCTCCTTTAGAGATGCTCATGGTTCAAGAGGTGGTTGAAGTGAAACATACATGGAAGTTGCATAGGAAAATATTTTGGTAATTTTGCAGTTATTATTTAGACTCTTTGCTTTAACAACATCCCAGTGATATTTAAGTGCTTTGTATTTATTAAGCCTGTAAGACAGTCAGAGACAAGTGGACGTTCTGGCTTGCTGGGGTGTGCTGTCCTTGCCTCAACTGTAGATCCTTCTGTTTACAGCGGTACACACAAAAAAAGGGAAGGAGGGGAAGGCTGATTTGAACTTAAATCCATGAAGTGCCTTTATTACTGCAGAAGCACCGACCTTTACTTTTAATGGAGAATAAAATGCATGGAAAACAAATTCCCGTAATCATAAGTACTGGTTCCCAGTAAGTTCTAGGTCTCTACAGTGTTCCTCTCACAGTCCTGCCACTACTTATAGCATGGTTGAAGCTGACTCCATTTGTATAGAGCAAGAAATAGATACATGTCTTACAGCTGGCCAGCCTTTCTACAGCTCTATTGTCCCAGATGCTCTAGGGAACCTAGACAAAATGCCTTAATTGAACTATTCATCTATTTAAAAAATACCTTAATCACAGGTAATTATTTCATCTGGGAAGAGAAAGTGAAGTTCTTGGTCATGCCTGTGGTCTCACAGTTCTATAAACATACACAAAGGTTGCTCTTATAATTTTCTAAACCCAAAATAGAACTGAACTAAAACAGCTAATTGTAAAAATTACTCAAGATCTTAAAAAAGCATATATTGTAAGTATTTTTCTTACATTTCAAGAAGCCTTGACCAGTGGGCCAGTGCTTGAGGAATAAATTAGTTTACAGAGTTTGTGAAACATAAGAAGGGAAAGTCAGATGGAACCTCCAGGGACTATTTTAGTCACAGACATTGGAAATAGTCATAGGGCTATGTCCTTCCATCTTTGTAACCTAGTTATTGTAAATGTAGCAAGTAAATAAAACCCATGCTTGTTAAATTTAGTGTCAGCATATGAAACCCAAATTCAAGTTTTGTAACCTGTAGTTTTGTGAATCAACTTGCTCCTTCCTCTCAAGATCAACTTACTGTGACAGAGCTGAAGAGTTCATGACTTCTAAAGCTTTAGTTTTTAATTCTACTTCTTGCACCTTTTCCGGAGTTTTGGTTTTTTTGGCAGAAGTATGTTACAGAAAAAAACTTCATTCCTGTTAAACACACCAAGTCTACCAAAAAAGCCTGTACCTATCTAGTGAGACATCATTACTGTTTGTGGAAGGACATCTTTCTGCTGCTCAATACACAGATTACCTTGGTGTATGCCAGAGGTGGGTAGTTACTGCTGAAAGATGAGTGTAGAAACATACCTCAGAAGGGGAAATCAGTCATCTAGAAAGAAGGTTGTCTATCTAGTTATAAACTTTTTGAAATCATGTGTGACTGTCAGTGTTTTGATTTTCTGGTAATGAAGGTTGTTTTACTTCTATATTTTTAAAAGAAAGATGTACAGCTAAAGTAGGTCCGCAGATAAGTGCAAAGTGAAACAGAACAAAGCTAGGGCTTGTATTGGTGTTTCTGTCTGCCTGGCCTAAGCAGAAGGATGTTGTTCTGCAATTTTGTGCATAGTTTTAGATCTTCAGAGGCCCTTGAAAATGGAATGTTCCAAAATAAACTAAGTTAGCTGCCAAGCACTCTTAGTCAACTCTAAAGACATGTGATAGAAAAATGCAAGCTGTGGGGTTAACAGACTAAGACTATTGTCTATTATAATTTCTTTTCACTACCACCAGTTAAGGAGGACAGAGTTGAGAGATAGGGAAGTTGTCCAAGGAAAGATCCATTTTCTCCTGTAACTGATGCATAGGCTCTATTCAGTTGTACTGGCTTTGCTTCTCAGCTTTTGAACCAACGATGCAAGTCTTTCCACACCACCATTTCATGACTGAAACTGGTTTCAGCAAGTCCTGTCTATGGTTGAAGTCCCCATGCTGCATCTTAGAGTCATTTCTAAAAAGCCTTTTTTGTTGTACTTAGTAGCTATCAGCAGCACTGGGCAGCAGTGGGTGATAACAGAATCACTTTGCTCATTTGTGTGGTACTTCATACTGCCATCAGTCTTGCATGGGGGTAGAAAACATTGCGGTCAATCCTGTTTATCACGGTTCATATTGTTCAGTGACAAGGCCCTAAACAGAACTAGCTAATTAAGGAAAAGAACTTACAAAGGCGTTTAAAGAAATTAAATGGAAATTACTCTTTGATGTGCACTAGGAAGAACCGGAAGCCCAGGAAATGGTTGGAAAAGGGGAGTGCTGGCACATAGACTGTACCATTCATACTTGTCATGACATCAGGACCAAAGATGCTTTTCTAAGCTTGGCTACACCAGGAAATAACTGAGGAACATGCTGTTTGCTTTAGAACCAGGCAGGTACTAGATGTGTCAAGTGCATTACACAAAATTGCATATCCAGGAGTTACTTACACCCATAAAGGCTGTGGGGCTCTGGCATGTCTCACCAGCAGAACTCCAGGCTTTTGACACATTACCTCAAGAATCTGGTCTTAGGAGCAACATTACACCTGTGGCAGACTTAGTGCTCAGCTAGAGTTTGTTAAAAATATAGCAATTAATCAAGTCTGTTGCAAATAGGGGAACAAAAGACCGGGAATTTAATTCATATTCAAGTAAAATTCACTTCCCTTCTTTGGAAGGAAAAGTGAAGCACTGTTTTTGCTTTTCTATCCAGCTATTTGTAGTGAACCAGGGTACCAGTACCACAGCATTTATGTTAAAATGGCATATACATAACCAGCTAGAAGAAAAATGGAAACATGTAGGAGTTTTTAAATCCTTTAATTCAGGATAATAGCTGTTTTAAAGTAGTCATGTGTTCAAACTTAATGTCATGCATAAAGTAATATCGCTGATAAATGTAATAATTTTTTCAGCTTGTGTAACACCACAGGTCAGTTAGTATATCAGCTGAGCTTGTAATCTATATAAATGCCAGTGACTTAACACTGTTCTATTCCCTTACCAGAGTTAATATTTATTTAATATCTGCTTTTATAATTCATTCCAGAATGTCTCACTGCCTGTCTTTTGAAGTGTTTGCCACAAGAAAAGTGAGAGAAGGAAGCATTTTTTATTGGTCACATTATCTATGGTACACACTTTTGCTCTGTAGGTATAAGTGATAGCTCCTAAGCAAAATCATCATCACATTCAATGGCATAATGGCCATGAAGTCTTCATTGCTGGGCAGCTTTCCCCAAGTGTACTGAGGACAGTCAGGCTTAATTACATGCAATTTTATAAAAGCACTGAAAGAAGTTCTTTTAATTACCATCTACAGTGCAGCTTTAATGATGCCTTGAAATGAAATTTAGGGACCAAGCCAGTTTAATTAGGTAATGTTTATTTTACATAGAACAATCTCCAAAGAATATTTTAAAAACCCAATCTAAATACTGATTTTATTGCATTTATTTTCTTACAAAAAAAAAGACAGACAGGCACAATTTACGTATTCAAATACTTCAAACTGAACAACTGTTAGCTATTCAGATTTCCCCAATACCACTCCAAAGGCTGTGAAAGTAGAAAATGTCATTTTGCACGAGGCAGTAGTGCATTTAGTAGGAATGAATCACAAAATATATTTTTGTGAAGTAAGTCATTATTGTTGCTTTATAGTTACCTATAAAATTTTTTGAATTGCACAATAAGTCTGCTTTGCAATTGACAACTGCCACAAAATAGGCCTAGTATGTAACTAAATATTTGCTCAAACTATCCCTTAGAAACAAATTAGGTTTTCTTTTGGTAAATACTTATAGTCTAGTATTAACTGTATTATATATCTGAGGTAATTTAAAAATGTTTCAATAGGAAGAGGTTTATATATTCAACTAAATTCAATTTCTGCCTACCTTAAAATCTACACGATAGCTGTGTGTCCTAAAGAATATTTTGATTTGAAAGTACCAACACCAATGAAATCTGGAACTGTTTAAATGAATAGAATCCTGGTTTTCTGTTTTGTTATCAATGCTGAAAAGGCACTGTGTACATTCCTCTGAACATTTGGTGTTTTAGGGTGTGTTTTTTAAAGTTAAAAAGCATCCAATGACAAACTTCAAACAAATGTTTATAAGCAAAAAAATACTGAGTAGACTTCCCACTGATTGATGAAGTCCATGATATCTAAAAATACTCATTTTCCATAGAACTTCTTATTCAACAAGAATATGAGCAAATTCACATTCACTTTAGCTTTATCAAACATTTTCATTACAGCCACACCTTCATACTGCATCTGAAGCAAATCCTGAAATGAGAAAAAAATCATTAGTGTCTGTCTAAATCCATACCTTACAGCAACAAGATGTGATAAACATCAACTCCAGCTTCTTCATAACTTAAATAATTGCAAGCAACTATTGGGATATGTGTAGAAAACATTATGTGTCATCTAGATCCTAAACTGTAGATGGTCAGTAACAGCAAATCAGAAGAAATACTGTTTTCTTTGTACTTCCATTTTCTTTTAGTATTTCCTGCTTGCCACTGAACTAATGTGGTGTTTGATTTCATGTAGTTGCCCCAAGATAAACATTAACTCAATGCCCATGCCCAGCATCCTGCAGAAGTTATATGGTTATCCTCCACATGATCTGCTGCTCTGTACTCATTGACTAGTTCGTGCATACATGTGAAAAAAATACTGAAATAATTTTTCAGGAAACGCAAGAGCAGCTATATAGCAAAGTAACAAAATTCAAACCTGGAAATGGAGCTGCACTTTTTCCATCTCAACTCCTAAAAATTTCGCTTTGATTTCAAAGTCACCCACTTCTTCTCCAGGTGTGATATCGAACATCACGTTCTTAAACCTCAAAAGAAGAAAAGTAATTGAATACATAGGCTGTGCAGTTTCATATAGTCCAGAGACAGTTTTGGGGAAAAAGCCTGCAGAATGTAGAAGAACTTTGACCACAAGCAGCGTTGTTGGTGTCAAAAGAATCACTCCATCCCTCACTGCACTCCATGCAGTGTCTTCTTAGGTACTTTCTGGTGTACAGGCAGTATGAAATACAGAATTCTGAAGTCTTTTGTAATGGAGAAACAAAACAAAAAAACCAAACCAAACCGAAAAACAAACAAACAAAAAAAAGGCTATGGGAAGTTCAGCGGACAAATCAGATCAAACATCCAGTGGATAGAAACAGGACAGCCAGATTTTCCTTCTACCATGCCCAGGTGTCTTCTTGCAGGTAACATATTTGCCTCTGTGGCTTCCTCTACCTGATGAATCCACTTGGGAAAAAAAAAAAAAAAAAAAAAGAAAAAACCTGGAAAAAATTTTTCCATGCAGAAGGTGGATGGGAAAGTGTGAAGAATGGAAGATTCACTACCACAGCCTCAGTATGGATGAATACAAAAGAGATGTTAAACCACCACATCCATTCACCCTGCCATAGTGAGGAAGAACAGAAAATCTGTGATTTACTAAGTTATTTGAAACTGACTGGTCAATATATGAAAAAAAATTGCTACAACCTCTTAAAAAGGTGGTTATTAATAGCAAGTCTGCTGCCAAACTTGTACTTGTCCATGTAAGCTAGTGCTTGGGCTGGCTTGTTAAAATATTTTCCCAAGGTTATCATAGAGCAAGGTACAAAGTAAAAAATTAATTACGACAATTAGATTGTAGCATCCTTCTGAATGCAAAAGTCTGAGGTAATTTTAGCTGTGGCACAGGAAATTAAGATTTTTCATCAAAAGCCAGGCCCCTTCAGAAACCGTTGAGTAGAAAATGCTCGGAATTGTTTTGTACTGCACTTACTGATTGGTTTGAAGGTCTTCAATTTCTAGGATGACACCTTTTTCATGAAGTCTTGCAGCTGTGTACTTTAGTGAGGTCTGTTTCAGCTTTTTGCTTCCCTTCAGCTCCTCTTTTCCATCTAATTTAATTGACCTCCGTGAATTTCTGGAAAGAGAACAAGGAAACTTGCTTTTGATGTGTGTCTGTCAGATCCTTGATACTTCAGCTACTCTTCTAGCCCTATTTAACTTTCTTTCACCCTTTCTTGAACTTCTCTAAAAAACCAGAATTAACATCCCAAAAAAATCTAAGAGTTGGAGGAATTTTGAGCACGCAGTGAATCATCTAAACATCTTGCCAATGACTTTGAATCATCTTTTAGCACTTTATTCAATTCTGTTGTGAAATACAACCCTGATCCTAAAGAGTCTGCAATCCTCAGTTTAAAATAGCAATTTGTAAACTTATGGTGACACAAATGTTAAATACTCTGTAAATAGAGATAATTTTTGGATCAATTAAGTGTGCACTAGGAAAATTCCCACTCATGTCAGTAAAATGTTTTGATTTTGACACTTTGATGGCATTGGTAGCGGGGATTGCTTTCAAGTAACTGCATCATACCTGAAAGGTAAAATTATTTAGGCATTTATTTCCTCCTTTTCCATGCTAAAGACAAACCCCAAACCTTTTAAAGAAGGAAGAAACCAATAATTACTTCCCAAAACTTCATGAAGTCAAAGCGTGCAAATGGATCTGCAAAGTAGCACCAACTAAATATATTGAAAACATCTATACGTCTTTTATAGACTTTTCTTTCTCAAAGGCAGTCTTAAATAAATGGAAGACTTTAGTTTCCAGATGCTGATGCAGTTTACAACTCTCACAGACCTTCTGTAGATTGTCTATCTGCTGGAATCAAAACTTTAAACTACACATTAACATCTGCTCTCCCTCTTGATAAAACACACTAAAAGATGCGTTATAAGACAAGAAGACTCAACTCACTTTCTTGTTAAGTTGTCTAAACAAGTTTTTATATAGGTGTTGTAATAATTAATTTGTTCCTCATAAAATGCTGTCTTGGAGTTAAGTGCATTCAAAGTCTGCTGGAGTTTCACCAGTTCAGCTTTTCGATGATGTCTGTATCTTCTTTGATTCCGGATATCCTAAATGAATTTATTAATGTAATTGTTGTATTTATTTGAAATTTTAAAAAGCATCAGTTCATTACCACTCAAATTTGTAATTACACAATCTGACTTAATTACTGAGAGAAAGCACAGACTATCATGTTAGTTCTTACAAGGACAGTACCTGTAGGGAGTCCTACAGTTTACATGGCAATCACATTGCTACTCATATATACAAGTGGTGTTATATTGACAACTTTGCTGTGCTCTACGGGGCCTAACAGACCCAGAACACATAAAGAAGATGTCATTGTTGTGCTAAAGATAATTCAATATACTAAGATTCTTATGGCCAGAATGGGTTGTGGATGTGGAATAGGATTTGTTGACAACAATCCCTGTGCTTTATCAGCGTCACGATGGGCACCGCACTGGCCCACCGTTCTTCTTGTGTCCTGCCCAACCACAGCAGATCAGTGTTAATACCAATCAGATAATATTTCATGGGGGTTTAAGTCTTTTGAAACCTTACCGAGACCACAGCCATTCTTAATTGAAACACCACTGAGTAATTCCAGTTACTGTTAAAATATACAAAGTTGTATTGAAATACATTACAGGGGAGGAGTTAAATCATCATCAACATTAAATTCACTATCAGATTTGGATAACAAAGGTTGCAGTTGTATGTTATCCAGTTCAGGCAGCTATGCAGGGGTGTACTGTCTTTCACTTATTTTGCCAGGAAACAAAAACAATTTGCTTCATATGTGGATACTTCAGTAGTTTCGGGTAGCATTCCCTGAAAAATATGTATTTTACTTTCCTAACTGGAATGGATTTAGGCTAGATGCTAAAAAAAAACCCATCGGTATACAGCGAAACACTCCGTTTACCTTAGCGATCTCATTTATAATTTCTTGGTACTTAGTTGCTGAAGACACTAGTCCTGCTTGTTCCAATGTCCGGAGATTTCTCTGAATTTTCCTTTTCTTTTGTTCTATTGGTAGCTGTCCATCTTCAAAAACAGACTGACAGTGCTTCATTTTCTCTGGAGTTTTGGAATCTATGATGGCACGTTTTTCTACAAGTTTCAAGTTCTCAGATTCCTGAGTGCAAAAAAAAAAAAGGAAAAAGAAAAAGAAAAAAATCCAGAAAAGCTATTTTCCAGATTTTGATAACTGTTAAGTGTTCAAGTACATTGAATTCTCAAAGGAGATTATCAAGAATCAGGGTGCAGGCTTTATGTCCTATTACCACTTGGTCTCAAAGTACCCCATTTACTATGCCTTTGGACATACCTTACGTATGTAGTGACAACACCTAGACATACATTTGTATAAATCAAAATGTCTAATTCAGCCAGGTGACTCAGTGACTTCACCAAGTTGTGAGAAGGCTGTCCAGATCTCACAGGTGTGTCCTACATATGCACACACTGAGGTTAAGTAAAATCTACACATTATTAAAATGCAGTTTTGTGTGTCAGTGTCTGCAGGAAAGACTTCATCTGTGAGCTCTTCCCACTCAATTCCCATACTAAGGATAGCAGTAGTTCCCTGAGACTTGCTTGTATAGATAAAGCAAATAAACTAAAGGGTCAGGGAACTTGAATTATAATACTGAATTTAATGAAGGGGAAAAAGAAAGAGTAGAAAGATTCACCTCAGACTATTTGATTGTATTGTAATGTAGGACAGAAAAGACCCTGTTCACAAAAAGTGTAAAGAAAAAAACATTCTAGTCCTCCTAGCTCACAGCAAGACTTATTTTTTCTTTTCCTCTGAAGCTGTTTCCAATTATACAGTAAAAAAAAAAAAAAGAATTGGAAGTCTCTTATTTTGAAGACTCTAAATCTGAATAGTCTAAAACCATCAAAAAACAATTTCATTGTTATAACATGATGGAGAAGAGATCTATTAAGGCTTTCAAAGAGCTATAATAAAATATTTTCTTCCCTATTCAGGCACAGTATAGCACTTACCTGTTGTGCAGTGGCTGGTGTTTCTAGTATTTCTGAGAGTGTATCCCCTGGTTGTGTTCGTATCACATCCACAATAAGTCTTTTGGTCCTTTTGAAAAGGATATATGGATATTACAAAACAGTTATCACTGGATCACTTGTACATGTCATTTCTTCAACCATAAAATTAACAAACTCCCCCTTTATTATGGATTCTTGGTAAAATTTGCTTTCTAGCTTTTTATGTTTCAGAGCTTCCCTTGATAGTGTTGAGTATCTGGTTTCTACACAGTCTGAATAGAGAAATACATGTAAGCTACTCTCCATTTATTTTAGAAAACAGGTAACCAACTAGCACAGTAAAACAGTTACTGTTAACAAAAATACAAGCAAGAACTCACATGTGGATTTTAATTGTGATCGTGACAAAACAGCAGACAGAAATGTAACCTTTGAAAAGCCTGAGCTACTCATCATTCCATTAAACATCATATTTACTGAATAAAGTGGAAATGCACTCAGAACTGCTGAACTTTGAAGGAGTTTTACATTTGATGCAGTGCATTTATGCAAACCACTTAAGGACTGATATTTCTCTAGTGACAACAGACAAGGAGCATTTCCTTCCTAAAAAAGGGAAGCTGCTAGACTCCGATACATTAACCAGTTCTTTTCTTGGCAAGAATTTATCTCATTCCTGCTGCCTATTCATTCATAATACTTCCAGGAACATCCTGCTACAGAATTCTATTAATTTAGAGGACAGGTTACTGAAATAGCTCATTTTTCTTAACAATTAACAGAAAATTAAAGATGCAGCTTAAGTTTCCAAGGACAATGTCTAAATATGATCAAGATTTCTATGATAAAACCTAATGGTTTAAAAGTGATAGTCTACCTAGTTTTACTTCTGAAGAAGTAACCTAAGGTACTTCTTCAGAAGTAAAACTTCACACCATCTAATAAATCCAGAATACTTATTTCTGATTTAAAAAGCCCTGAACAGCTGATTAGATCAGATTTGAATTACAACCCATATCTGCTTGCCTAGTTATTGCCCACCTAGTTTTTGGTGCTGTCTTTCGCTTTTAATGTGAACTTCTGCCTTCACACGTGTGGTATATATAAGCATGGTAATAGAGGAGAGCAGCATCCTGTGCTCCCCCTTACTCAGACTGTACTAGGATTTAGAGTAGGCCAATCCCTTTTCTGGACAGCTTGAAATGACTTCAAAAGATGGGTGCCACTAATTTGAAATTAAATGCTGTTATAGAATTAATTTTTACTATCAAGTAACCTCTATTCCAGAGTATCCCCATAGCCATTTTTTAATTTGTTCACCAGATAGAATAAACACAATTTGCTTCCCTGGATAAAAGCATGCAGCATGCACTATTCCTGCTGAAGTTACAGTTACATCCTTTTCAAATGGCTGATGACAGTATATCAGGGAAGTGTTTATTTTTGAGGGGGAAGAAAGGACATGGTAATACTGTCTGACCCTTGTAAGTCTAGACTGCTTTTCATCTCTGCTTTCCCAAGGCTGTGGCATTTTAAAGCAGAATGCTTTTACAGCTTCATGAAAAAACACTTACTAGGTTAGATAATGCAGTCAGGCTCCAAAATACAAATGGCAACATATTTGTTTTTCTGGAAGAACTGACAGTTCATCTGACTTTGGCAAAAGTTTGAGTAGCACTGAACAGAAACTGGCTTTTGAAAACTGAACCTCAGAAATGCACTTAGGCAGGGCAGTTGTCAAAAGGACGTTTAAAAAAAAAAAAGTAAAAACCAAAACAAAAAGCATTCCCAGAATATAAAGGTTGGAGCAAAACTTACTTTATCATCAGACTTTTGAGATCCTGGTCTTCACCTTCTCGTAACTCATATTTGCTTGTTAGAGACAGTGAAATCTCTGTTTTTGCAAGTTGATTTAGTGTGCTTTCCCTGTTGGGGTCATTGGGGTCAACAGCTCCTTCCCCTAAAAGGAAACATTCAAAACCATAATTCAGCTATTTATAAGCCTGGTTACAGTATTTTGGAAATTACGCCCATCCTTGCTTTTCAGGCTACTGATGTGCAAAAGACTTTCATGTTGTCTTCTCAAATATTAATACAAAGAATTTAACATCCTTTGTACTAACATGCAGTGATAATGAAGAAACAAAAGAATAGCAGCTATGTTAACAGGCTATTCATTTGAATGTTGGTATTATTCATGACTCCTAGCTACTTTCTAAACAATTTTCTACAATTAATACCAATTAAGTATCAGTCAAATGGATTACTTTCTAATAAATTTGCATGATTTGAAAAATATAATTTTTATTTGGATAATTAAGTATCAAAAGAAAAAATGGCTGGTTTTAGAATTCTCTATATACTTTTTCTAAGTTTCTAGCCAACACTAGCAAATCTTAAGATTGGATTGTTAAAAAAATCACTTGCTTCCTATCTGCATTTTAAGCACAACTGGATCATTCAAAATATTACTAATGTTTGGATTTTGAATCACATAATTAATTTTTAGAGTATTGCATTTAGAAGAAGGTTCAAATACAAGGTGCAATGTTACAGTAAGTGTTTGGAAAAGAATTTTGTAGTAAACAGTGAAGCAGAAGCTATTGCTCTGAGAGATACAAGAGTATTAAGGCAAGCCTCTGTTTAATTCAGCCCCTAGAATCCAGTTACCCATAAAGACAAAAAACAGCATACCAAGGAAAGATTCTATGTCAGGAACAGGTCCCAGACCTTCCAGCAATTCGTTCAGCAGGTCATTAGTCTCAGTGGCAATGGCATCCTGGTGTTCCAAAAGCAGCTATAAACAAATGTGAATGAAATCATCATCCAGAAAAAGCTTTCCTGGTATCTTTATACTTGAAAATAAATCTGGAAGCTAAATGTTGAAAAACACAGACCTGGCATGATTGGGATTATGGAGGACCTTCCCAAGGCCAGGAAGCACCCTGGATTCTGGGCTAGAGTTTGGAGTTGCCCTTGCTGTAAAACAGCTTGCCTTGCTCCTCCAGAAATCGTCTCTGGAGTGCTAAATGTCACAGCTGAGAAGATTTGCAATTAGGACTAACAAAGTCCTAATCATCACAGAATAAAGACTGTTAATCCCAAGCAGAGCATTTTGGTGCTGTATCCTTAACACGCAAAGGGATAACGGGAGTGTTGGTGGTCCACAGAAAGATACCTATTTTCTGTATATCCATTCCAGTAGTTTACAACAGTGTCAGTTGTAAAAGACAAAAGGTATCTTTCTGAAAGATACCTTTCAGAAAGGACTGTATTTTCTAAGTGAGGAGCCAGCTCTGCAGCACCCACTGCACCTTATAGACATGTGCCAGTCATTAGGCTCACTAAAAGGAGTATTTGGTCAGGACTAATGTTCACATATAACTGCTGATCATTAACGTGCAGGCATAGGTCTATCGCTTCAAAAATAAGAACAGGCACAAAGACAAACCAGAAAGTATGTTTTTAGCAGACGAGGTTATTAGTTTTCACTTGAATAAAACTGCCTTATAGTGTGGTCTACTGTGAGTTGGGTATTCTACCTTTTCCACAGTGTATCTGGCAGTATTTGTGAGAGGTTCTTTGTGGTGTTTATGGGCCTTTTTTTTGCTTGACAGGGGAATGTTCTTGTGGGTTTTTTTTTTCCTTAGGGCGGAGGGACACACAGGAGACATATTGCAAGACAGGAAACAGATAGTAGTATCCCAGTTTTAGGAGGAGCACATGGTAGTCATACTTCAGACTGCAGTTATTCTGTTCTTTACCCACAGTAAGAACAGGCATGATACCACAGCTTCAGTTTTTCTAAATCAGTTGTTTGCATCTGCTTCCAACAAATCACGTGACAGAATGCCAGAGCCACAATATACAATTTCTATTCCCAGAGTCAAAGGCTCTCCTTCAAATTGCTTTCACTTTCTTACCCACAACAGAAAATCGTTTGAAAGTTAAAAATGTCACACGAGACTAGAACATAAATGTTCTTTCCCCTCATCATAAAGTGTTACGTACTAATTATTATTCAAGATGATGCTTTTGCATGGAAGCAGTATTTGCATTTTTCCTGAGGGAAAAAGAAATCCAATACTCAACTTCAGAACATTTCAGAGATGAAGAAATTACGTCAAAAGTAAGAATGAAAACTAAACTTTCTCCTGAGAATGTTAGCTGCAAATACTTGATAATCTGTATGCTGTAGTCCATTGACAAGTCTGTTTTCGTTGACTTACTGAATGGGTATTAATAATTTCTTCAATGGAGATATATATGACAGGCTTGCTAAGGGTCACCATATCAGAGTATTCATCAATATTGAATTTCTCCTCTGGTTCAGGAACATCACATGCTGCTTGAAAAAAATTCCTAAGAGAAAATGAGAAAGACTTCAATAATTGTCCCTTATAAATTCACTTTATTTAGTCTGTATAAAAAAGCCACAGTCAAGTCTTTGACATCCATTATACTTCTCTTATGACCTGCAATCTACCCTCAATGTTTCAAGGAACCTTTTGAAGACGACACATCAATATGAATGATGAAATGTTCTCTTTCCTGGGTAGCTGGTGGTAGACTGTTTTAAAGCGGTTGGGTTTTTTTCCCCTCATTATTAAACAAGGAGTAGAAACTTGGTAAATTTTAAGGACTTAGAGAAATATCTATTTAATGCTCTAGAAGTTATAAAAATATTTCCCTCTGATTTTATGAAGGCACTTTGTAGTATGAGGTGTGCCAAAAAGGAATAGATTGAAATAGCTGCACAAAATTCTCATTTGTGCCACAAATGTTTCTATTGCTGTTAGGCAGAAAATGAGCTGCTCAAAATGAGAGAAAATGCAGTATTGTTTATAAATACAAGAATCCTGAGAAGAAAAAACTGCAGAGTATGGTTGAAGTGTTACTTCAGTATGACTAGTATGTACATGGAGTGCTGAGACCTGCTTCCCAAAATGACAACTGGCATCTCTCCAAGCTACTGACTTCTTCAGGGATGTGCACAGACAACCAAGAACCAGCAGGGTCCTCCAATCAAAGAACCACTTTGTTTTCCAAAGTGAAAGGACCTGAAATGGGGCAGCTGGGAAAAACAGGGTTTTGGATGATGCCTATGAGTTTGCTCCAGGAACTGTGTTGTGCCAGCCCTGTGGTGTTGAAGAGGATACATGTTTCAGGTTCACAGAACCTTTAAAATATTAGAAAAGAATAATTTTTAAAAAGCAAAGCCAAAAAGAAAAAAGGAAAAGGGCTGTGATATTTCACTCTGGAGAGGAAAAGCTGGGGACTACAAATCAAGCTGTACAAAATCACAGTGGTATTGAATGAGATGTGTGCAGAATTCATTAATCAAGTCTAAAAAATAATGGCCAAGAGGGTATGCAATGAAACTGCAGGAAAATTTTAACTTTAACCAACAGGTAGAAAACTTCTAAATATTGCTACAGGAGGAGTTGTGGAGGCAGATGATCTCAAAGGCTTAGTAAGGGTGTGGACGGATTCCTGCACAAGTTCGTAAGTGCAGAGTAAAAGAACTAGGCAGGCTTAATAGCTTTTAGCATAACTAATATTGCTAATATTGTTCTGAAGGGGAACAGGCAGCTAAGGGCAGCCACTATTGCTGTCTAAGAAGGGTTTAGTTAAAGTGCAGAGCACAGGCATACAGATATTTAAGTCAGCTTAATTAGGAGAGGGATTCTTCCTTTTGTAGCGATCAAGGGCCAACTAGAGTAGCGCTCTTTCATTAGTATTTGTTGTTCCTGCTATGCAACTTTCTACCTTATAGCTTCTTAAGTCATGCCCTTAAATACTTTATTAAAATTAATAAGTTTAATTATCTCTGTATACATGGTTGATCTTTCAAGGAAACCCATTATATGAACAGTGCATTTGCTTTCATGAAGGGCAGACACTAAAGACAGAAATTGAGTGCAAGTTTGTTGCAAAACTCAACAATAGCACAAAGTAACAGCAATCACCCCCAAAAATGGGCAATAATCCCAAAAAGTTGTGTCCAAGAATGTAGCAAAACATGCAGTTTCCTATGACTGCAAGATAAAAGAATGAAATCTGTATAGAATCTCTCAGCAAAGATGAGAGAATGAAAACTTGGAACTTTTTCCTGACTAACAATGGTTTTTTCTTCAGGCAAAATGTTCAGCTGTCCTCCCAAATCAAAGCAGACACTGTTTCTGCTAGATAATGAATTACCTCAGTCTGTGTTTGCAGTAAGGAACTGCAACCAAGACAGCAGAGATGATCTCAAATTAATGCACAAGCGAAAATACAACCTGTTACTCCTGCTCCAGTTTCGTTGTCAGTCTCTCTGCCATATCACTCAACATTTTTAACTATGAACAAGAAATTCCTATCAACAAGGAGTCTACCTGCCTTACTCATCCTAGAGGAAAGCTTTTACTCTGTAGGTATTTGTGAGGGCTTTGCATACCTGAACTTCTGGTAGGTCTGTGAGAGGTAAGTGTTCATAGATGACAGATGTTCACTTTCGCCTTCAAAGAGTTTGTTAGAAGCAGCGTGCTGGAGGACTTTTGCCACACAGCCTAGGTTCCTCCTCTGGTCAGGGTGTATCTGGCCCCCAGCTGTCATATCAATTATATCAAAGCCATCAGGAGCAACTATGGCAGGGTTCATGTAGCGATAGTACAAAAGGTTGCCAACAATCTAAAGAAAAATTTAGAGAAAAAACTTAAGAGATCTTCCCTTTGCATACAGTAATGACACCTTACAAAACATAACCATTTTTACTTCTAAATTAGACCATAGGAACTGGTGCTAGAAGAATCCTTAAGACACACGTTACCTGTGGGGCTAACTGGAAGAACCTGTGGTCTTTTACATTATACTACAACATCTCTGTGAACATCAGTTTTGGACTTTTACAACCACATTTCAGTTTGGTGCTGGCTGTAGTTCAGCTAATGCAAAGCATGGAGTTAAACACAAACACAACTCTTCTATGTTTTGCAAGGTTCCGCTCATGAGGCTCATTCTCTGAAGTGCTGCAGACACTGGCAGCATTTAATGCACTCATTGATAAGGGTACCCATTATTTCTCAATGGGACTGGACTGCAATGCAGCCCTAGAAATCTAGAGAACAGATTTCCCAAATTGCAGTGTCTATAATAATGGTACAGTAGCTTCTGAAGATGTATACTTCAAAGAATTCCCGGTCTCAGAAACAGGCAGGACTTTGCTTTCTGCAATTTGCTTTAGCTTGTGTGTATGCACATGCAGAACTTCCAGCTTACACATTCAAAAGCTTTCAGGTGGGTGCCCCATTTGCTATCCAAGTTTTTTCATGAGCAATTTTTTAATCTGTATTGCTGGAGTGATGGACATTGAAGAATAATAGGGAAGTTCTGTTAAAATGAAAACCTTGTACTTTTGGAACCACGTAATCAAACACTGATAAAAGGGTGTTTTATTACATAAAAATAATAGTCCTAATCTGCAAAATAGTCCTAATCTGAGAGAGTTGTCAGTCTCTCAGCTGTTTGGAAGTTTTATCGAGCAGTTTCCCTAAATCCTCTGAAGAGGCACCATGGCTGTGGCAGGGTAACAATGGCCACTATGTCAGTACATACTTATCACTCACGCCTTATTTTTCCCGTCTGTACAAATGCCATTTCTACAACTTTTGCAAGCCTCTTAAGTGTTATGTAACTTTAAGTGTAGTATAATTTTCTCAAAATTTTCTTATAGAGACCGTCCTCATTGGATTTAAATTACAATTTCTTAACATGTTAACTTCAGATAGGAGAGGGAAAAAAAAGAGGACTGCAGTGTTCTCAGTGAAAGGATTGGTGATGACAAGGACCTCAGTACCAACCCAAGCCACAGAATGACTCAGATGAACTCCAGCCTTTTAAGTACAGTTATTATCCCAAACAGGTTGAGCACTCTCTTCCATTAGAATTGCTGAGCATCCAGATTAACATACCTAGATTGTGGCAACAAAATTCCCTTCTCCCCTTCCTCAGCCCCTTTGCAACTCAATAAGAAGTGCCAAATTCCTTCAATAAAAGCTGCTTTCCCACATCCTTAGCATGTTCAGTGTTAATAAAAATCCACTTTGGCATTAAAAGAACAAGCTGCTGGCAGTTTGCCCTCAGAAGTCTACCTTTAGTAGTTCATCTTCAGTTGCATCTGGGAATTTCTCATGGAGTGAGCTCTTCAGAACTTTGGCTATGTATCTCATTCCATAACTACATGTAGAACAGATGAAAACGGAAAATATTGGAAAATACTTAGATGAAACACAAAACAATCATTCTAGTCAGCTTAAACTATTGGCTTTTTGCCCACTCCCGTGAAACTCAAAAATGAGTTGATAACGGAAAACACAACATGTTTCAAGTACAGGGAGAGTTTTGCCAGGCTGCTAAAGCAGGGCCGAGGCAGAGAAACCACTCCCTCTACTGGGGAAGTCATTTGAGAGGCATGTTATCATAAGCCTTTGAAAGCATGGAAAGGATTTGAAAGAATCTCCATCAGAGAGGTTCAAGTGAACTGCACATGAACTGCTGCTTGGAGAGTCCTAGCTCAGCACTTACGGCATCATATTGAGAGAAGAGAATATGGATGCAAGAACTTTGTCAGTTACTGCTCGCAAACTCTGAATAGATGATTCCAGTTTATTGACAACTTCTGTGTGTGTCAATGCTTGTTCTGTAGTCACATC
Source organism: Falcunculus frontatus (assembly GCA_013398115.1). Classification (NCBI taxonomy): domain Eukaryota; kingdom Metazoa; phylum Chordata; class Aves; order Passeriformes; genus Falcunculus; species Falcunculus frontatus. Next base: position 1,342,658 of record VZRV01006657.1, read on the forward strand.
ATATGGGAGTTTGCTGCAAAGCAAAAAAATAGACATTAAACAGAGTTAAATACATCTGAGAATAAAATACTTTATATTTTTCTTCATAAGGGCCATCAGTGGACAAAAGTCTGACAAATACAACTGAAGCTGGGTTTTGTTACTAAAAGTGTCAGATGCTTTGGCTTCCTTTTTTCGGAGGTAAGTAGTTTGCTTTGTTGGGGGTGCACATGCTACCATGTACCTTCCCTTGATTACAAAAGGAGAGTACGAATATAAAGCATGCATCTCCACATCCCTGTCCCAGCATAGCTCCTCAAAAGCCTGGGACACTACTAACGTGCTGTTAGTAAAAAACTTGAGAAAAAGACTAAGTTGTTCCATGACACAGTCTATTATACTTATAAAGATTAACTGACTTTTGAAGGTCATGACAAGGAAAGTGATCCTTTTGTTGTTCAGAACAAGTTAAAGCACCTGTTTTTCAAGCATCCCTCCCCAAAATCTCTCTTCTGGAGGAAGATCGAGAGGGAGTGCATGGGCACGAGTAAAATTTCTCAGAGAAAGAACAGGAAAGCAGAACTGAGGGATTCCTCATGTGTATGGTACAGTAAGTCCAGCTTCCTCACTCACCTGGCCTCACCAGTCTGCATTTCTAGCTGGTTTACCCATGACTTGTAAACATCCACAGGACTAGTGTTGATTATGAGAGACTTGTCCTCCATGATTTCCTTCACCACTGGGGCCAGGAGCTGGCGCAGAGTGTTCTGTCCCCGAGCGCCTCGATTGAAGCTGACAACCATCTTAATGACAGTGGGGTTTCCAGTAACAATATCCTGAATCTGGTCTACCTTAGACCTGTATCAGGAACAGAAGAGTTCTGACTTATATATGCAGTTATCCATATTTTCAAATCCCACACTTTTAAAATTACCCTATTCCTGTGTTGAAACCTCTTTATATAGTCTATTTCTTAAGGCTTTTATATAAAACAAGATGATATATAGAAACTACCACCTGTATTCTGCACATGTTATAGTAATGTCCTGGAACATAGCATAGTCAGTGGCAGCTAATATATACCTGATTCAGACCCAAATACCTGTTCAGCCAGTATCTGTTAAGGGCATAAAATAACATTTCATTATTTCAGGATAAACCACCAATCTTCACTTACAGAACATAAGATTATATAAAGAAAGATAGTACTTTCTCCACCTTTACATACTCAAGCACAAACCAAGAAGCCCTAGCATCTTTTTACAAGCAGTATTGTCAGAGACGAATATGATCCACCATAGAAAGATTGTTTTTTTCCTGAATTAGCAACCACTTGAGTTTAAGAGTAACACCCAGAAAACAAAGTTCTGGTGTAATAAAATGATGTATGTAATTTTATGGTAGTTTAAAGATTAACCACCAGTTTCTTTGAGGCACAAAGCATTCATTGAATTGTCTAAAACACAAACTAGCTGAATCCTTTCTGTGAGTGCACATACGTTATCTCCTCTTCTAGAGCAGTTTTGAAGAGTTTGAGAAGCAGATATTCTTCCCGTTGGTTGGAGGCGTAGTTGTATAGAGTGAAGATGACTGTATCCATAAACTTTGTTGACTTGTTTTGTGGCATCTGGAAAATCAGCTTTGCCAGGTACGTGGGATTAGTCTACAAAACAAAACAAATGACGTGCGTACTGTTGTCCAGGATAATCTCCCCCACTTGGAGGGCAGCTCTCTACATTTGTTCATGCCTAAAGCACTTATGGTGACTTCCATATATCTCACTTTTCCACGCAGGTTTTACTTTTCTCCAAATCCTAGTACATAAGAAACACGGAATACTGCACAATCTGTGAGAAGCACCATTAAGGATTTTATTTGTAGTCTCTGGATAGTACCTCTCTGCATCAAGTCTATGTATCTGATGACAATGAGAATTTACCAAACGACGATGGCTATCTACCAAGAAAACTTTGCATACTACATGTCTGCTTTGGAGAGCAGCTGCCCTGGGAGGATCTAAAATTCTTCTACAAAAATGTCAGTGAGGTGAGATAAAAATAGCACAAGAACAGATACATTATATTCTGTGAACTGCATTGCAGACCACTTTCCTTCCACCACATTTAATGCATGGTATTAGTAATTGACAGTAATTTACACGCACGAAAAGATATATGGAGGTAAAAATTTCTCTTTGGCTTCAGTACAGGCTAAAGTATACTCAAGCAAAAAACAGCCATATTTGCTGCACGCTTTAAAAATAGCAAGGATTTTCTCAGTTACGGGAAGTATTAGAAATTGACCATAGTGTCTGCTGCAGTCTGCATGTTATTTGGAAATATTTTCATATACTACTAATACAATCATTAAAACAAAATAAGCAATACAGTATATTTCTAGTTTTTCTTTAAAAATTTGCTGCCATGTTAATTTTTGCATTAAAAATTACCTGTAGGAGGTAGAATAAGTGTTGATAAGCCTCCAATTTTTTTCTTCTCTCTTTACTCAAGCCTTTGATGCCCTGTTTGTCAACCATAACCATCTCCTCCAGTTGGCTTTTGCTCTTTTTGTTAAGTTTCTTACTGTGCAGTACCACATCCTGCAGAAAAATGATCAAAAATCTAGATTATATATTCATAAAACAGGCAAATAGGAAAAATGAACATTTTCCCAACCCTGTTAAATGCAGTATTACTCCAAGGGCCTTAATTAGCAACTTTGTAAATTTTGCTGCTCTATTCACTACCCAGTTTTTTAACATCTTTACCTTTCACCCATATGGGTTGCCAACAGCGACTATATGGAACCTGAGCTCCTACCCAGACTCATTCATGATTAATTAACATTGAACAACCTGTTCCATATGATCAGAAGTCTACTCTGTTCTAACACAGAAAAGATGTAAAAGATTTTGTATCTGCCAGGTAATTACTATTGTCCACAACTAGCGGAACACAGTGACATACAACTCAGGACAACAGAACAACAGCTTAGCACAAGGTAGAAACGTGCAAAGATAGTGCTTAATTTACCAGGAGTATTTTGACTAATTGAGGGTGACTGAGCACTAGCACAGGTTGCTCAGATTGTGCAGTCTCCACTGTTGGAGAGAATCAGCTGTCTGGACATGGTCCTGGGCAACCTGTTCTGGGTATCCCTGCTTGTGCAGGGGGTTTGGACCAGGTGACCTCCAGAGATCCCTTCCAGCCTCAACTGTGATTTTGTAACCCCGAGTTCCTTCAACATGGGGAGGTGCACAGTGCATGCGACCAAGGGGGCCTAAACAGAGCCTCCTGACCTGAAGAGTGATTCTGTTTTTCACCAGCAATCCAATCTTTATATCCATTAAGTTCAAATCCTTCTCCAGCTGTTGATTTGATCGAATTTTTGTAACCACTTCTTCCCTTAACCTTGTTACTTCAAGTTCTTCTTGAAAGTCTAAGTCACTTTGGTCCAAGAGGTAGGCAAATTTGCGCAGAACAGTCAAGGGTGGATTTTCAGCACCAACTATAATTGAAGAAAATAGGCCTGTTAGTTGAAGTAATATTGAACACCCCTAAAGCCCTCAGGAAACTGATCACTATGCAGAAAATTTGAAGTTTATGCCAGTTAGCAATATTTTTGTCATGCTTTAAAAGTACAGCTATGCAAAATGGTTTCAGCTGTAGAACACTTGTTTTACAAACACCGGCACCCTCTTTTGAAGTTAAATAAGAGACTGAGAATTCCCGTGAAACATAAAGTGAAGTGACTGAACGAACACAGTAACATACTTGTCCCCAAACATACAACATTCAACTGTTACTACTTACTTAGTGTTCTGTAGTCCTCCCTGGCCTTGTTTGCTCTAAGAAATGCTTGTATCTTCACAATTTGGTCATTCTGAAAGGTTAGGCAAAATAATCTAGTTATGACACACTTCTGCTCAGAAACATACTGCAAAACTCGCACCCCCTTTCCCGTTTCCCAAAACTGCTCCTGCATACTAGTCTACTTCAATGCTTCATGTTCAAAATGGAGAAAAATTACTTACATGATCCTTGAAGTATTGCAGACGTTTCCTGTAAGCTCTCCTCGCTAGCCACATTTTGACCCATGACTGTATCTGAAAATTAAAAAAAATTTTAAAAAAACATAAGGGACACTGCACAAACTTTTGTGTGTGTTTTACATTTACTTTTGAGTGTCTACTTCTGCAGGCATGCTGTTCTCGTGTGCTCAGGGCTATAGATGACTGTATCACCAGGCTCCTACTGGACAGTGACCACATAAAGGGGTTCCCACTAAACCACTTAATCAAGCTGAGTTCAAGTTTCTACCACCTGTGTGTAGCATTATCTTTGGAAATAATTTCTACCTTCAGGTCTCAGGTCTCAATTCAAAACCAGTCTCCTTCAAAAGCAGGAGATTCTGTCACAATATTCCATCTGTGATCTACAATCTAATCTTGACATAACAGTCCCATTAGCATCTCAGAACAGTGAGCACTTTTCAGAGAGAGATTTGACAGCTTTTAAGGAAATAACACACTGTCATCCCAAGTATTTTCTAGTTTAGTATTAGAAAGGGAAATATAAGGAAATCTCTATCAAGAGCCCCTCAAGTTCTGCAAAGCCTGTTGGAAGTCAAACACAGCTTTCAAGAAGCAATTTGCTTAAGCTATCACTTAAAGAATTTTCAATGCCATGCAGATTTCTGGAAACCCTCCAACTTGTGCTCCTAGTCTCTGATTCCCTGATGGTGATGGACTGTGTCAAGGGAAAAACATACTTGGCCCCCAAAACACATGGGGGGTTCTTACCTTAACAATAGCAGCAACATTGCCTTGAAGCACCTTTAATCTGTCAACATAGCTTTTCCTTTGTTTGAATCCTTTCCAGAAAGCCTATTTTAGAGAAGGCAGGAAACCATTATCCATAATAAGAAACTAATATTTATTAAATCTATGTAACACAGTAAAATCATTAACAGTGTTTATCTTGTAGAAAAAACCCTGCCATTGTGATAAAGAGATAACTAAGCTATAAGTAAGCTTGCCTCTATATTTTTTAAGGTGTCCTAATACATTTCATGTTAATTTTGACCAATCTCAGCACACTTTTTTGTCCAATGCTATTTCCTTCACCCTCCTGAAATTGTCATTACTCTTTTCACCAATACACCCACATCCTTGGCATCCCAGTCACTGGCTTCATCCCACATAAGTGACTTCCAGCTCTTGCCCATTACTTGGTCTCACCTCCCATCCCTGGAACAGTGATTGAGTGCCTCAATCTGGAGACCATCTCTATCCACATGGGTGACAAGATGATGATCAGGAATCGTCAGTATGGGTTCACTAAAGTAGTGTTTGACCAACGTGATTGCCTTCTACAATGAAACAACCACTTGGATGGATGAGGGGAAAGTGGATAGCGTCTACTTGACTTTAGCAGGGATTTCAACACTGTCTCTCCCAACATCCTCATAGACAAACTCAGGGATGTGGGCTGGATGAGTGGACAGTGAAGTGGATTGAGAACTGGCTGAACAACAGATCCCAGAGGGTCAAAATCAGTGGCACAGGATCCTGTTGGAGGCCTGTCCCTAATGGTGTCCCTCAAGGTTCCATGCTTAACTGTTTAACTTTTTCATCCATGACTTGGATGGAGGGGCAGATTCATTAAGAGCACAAAACTGGGAGAAACGGCCAATACCCCAGAGCGCTGTGCAGCCCTTCAGAAGGACCCTGACAGGTTGGAGAAATGGGCAGAGAAGAACCATCTGAAATTCAATAAAGGCAAATGCAGGGTCCCGCCCCTGGGGAGGAACAACCCCAGGCACCAGCACAGGCTGGGGCTGCCCTGCTGGGGGGCAGCTCTGCAGAGAAGGACCTGGGGGTCCTGGTGGACAACAAGCTGTCCATGAGCCAGCAGAGTGTCCTGGTGGCCAAGAAGGCCAATGGTATCCTGGGGGGCATTAGGAAGGAAGGTAATGGTCATGGAAGGTCATGGAAGGTGATCCTGCCCCTCTACTCAGTCCTGGTGAGGCCTCACCTGGAGTGCTGTGTCCAGTTCTGGGCTCCTCAGGACAAGAGAGACATGGAGCTCCTGGAGTGGGTCCAGCAGAAGCTACAAAGATGATGAGGGGACTGGAGCATCTCCCTTACAAAGAAAGGCTGAGGGAGCTGGGCCTGTTCAGCCTTAAGAAGAAAAGACTGAGAGGGGACGTCATCAATGTCTGTCAGTACCTGAAGGGAGGGTATCAAGAGGATGGACCAGGCTCTTCTCAGTGGTGCTGAGCAATGGGACAAGAGGCAGTGGGCAGAAACTGATACACAGGAAGTTCCACCTGAATATAGGGGAAGAACTTCTTTATGGGTGGGTGACCAAGCACTGGAACAGATTGACCAGAGATGCTGTGGAGCCTTTGGGGATATTCCAGAACGATCTGGATGCAATCCTGTGCCATGTGCTTCGGGCTGACCCTGCTTGAAAAGTGAGGTTGGACCAGATGACCTGCTGCGGTCCCTACAAGCCTTACACATTCTGTCACTCTGTTGCGTCCAAAAGCTGTCCCTTACCTAGCTGGACCCACATTATTCTTGCCCTGGCCTCTTTTCCAAGTTTATAATCCTCCAGAGCCACTCAGGATCATCTTGTACCACAGATAACAACCTCCCAATTCCCTCAGTTGACTCTCTGTTTGCTAGCTCAGAAACAAACACTTGTCAAGGAACTCAGCGACAGGGATAACAGATACTTTCACTGCTGCTTTTGCCTGTCACCTCTATCCAGCTAGTGACACCAGCCTTGTCCTCTACTTGTTGTCTTTCCACAAGTCATTTCTACTTTAATGCCAATAGAAAGAAAACAAAACAACTTAATTTCCCTACATTTCTCCATATTTTGAACCTATTCACAGAGACTTTGAATTTCTCAAAGTACAATTCTTTACTGGGCTCAGACACCATGCTGGAAAATGAAAAGTCAATTCCAACAACAACTACTAGTGGTAAACCTATTTTTCATAATGAATCGTTAAATATAGCTACTGTGGATTTTAAAAAAATCACTTGTATATTTTTCTTTATGTTTTTTTCTTCTGTGAGTGGGTGGTGGAATAAATTGCTCCTAATAGGAGCTGTCTATTTCACCATTTAAAACTAGTAGGCATGCCTCTGTCAGTGTTTGCACCCTCAGCAGAATGTTTCCTTTGTACACCTTTCGGAGTTCAGCAAACTGGAAACATCCAAGAAATACTGCCAGAAAACACCAGGGCAGCTGCCACTTCCTGTCCAGCTACAAGTTCATGGAGCAGAAACAAACCACTTCCAACTAGGGATAGTCTAGAAAGGAATGTGTTTCTTAAGTCATGCTTTGCCAAGGAATTTTTGCTTCAGTGCTCAACAAGTATCTTCTGGTCTTGTACTGCTCATAGTTAGGCACACCACAAAAAATCTGAGCACGTCAGAAAAAAGCCAGGGCTGTGTATAAGCTTTTCCCAAGTAACTTACACTAGAGGTGGATATGAAGCATTCTTTTAAGATTGAATATTTGCTATATGAAAGCACATATATTGGCAGATGTAGAATTTTAAACTGCTGCTGATGAAGACAGTGAGGCAGATCTGTTTGAGAATTTTATCAGTGGTAGTAATCAGTCACGTCACCCATTACATGCAAAAAGCTGCCCAAGCCACATTACCTTCTTGTTCTAGAACATTACCTGTATTTTGATGGCAGATGGTTCCTGGTTTTGAAGATAGGCTTTTCTCTCCTGATAGTTTTTTCTGACTAAGAATCCCCTTGCTCGGGCTTGCAACCCAACAATCAGATTTTCATTAGCAAGCCACAGCTGCTCTCGATTGTAATCTGCTGTAACTTGCCCAACAATGTTCTGTTAACAGATCATGGAAAAAGGTCATTTAAAAGACAAAACCATCCTGGAATTTGGACTGTGTTCTCTCCATCTTTGCCCTTTATGTTCACCCCATCCAAATCCCTCTGATTTGCCCCTAGATTTTAATCAGTAAGAAGAAAGAGCTACTTTGTTACTGCTGAACCATATATGAAGAGTAACTGAACTCCTTTCAAGCTTCAGTTATTCAAGCAGATATGCTATTTTAACAGAATATTCTTTTATACATTAGCAGGGTTCTGCTTGCCTAACACTTACAAGTGCCTTGTACAACTCAGACATCTAGAAATACTAACTGAATCAGTGAGTTCTCTGGTGAGAAGCGCAACTCAAGTACTGATGCATTCCGAATTTCAGAAGGACTTACACTGACTTTTGTTTGTGTAGAGGAGTAAGCCTGTAACTTCGATGAGCTGCCTCAGAATAACAGAAGAACAAATTACTCAGAGGCTTATGTGATCTGCTTTGTTCTATTTCACACTAGTGCAAAACCTCTACAGTAAGGGAGCTCAAATAGCACACTCATCCTCTTCAGTTTGGAGATACAAGAACACTGTCAGAGGATTAGATTTAACAGAAAATGGTGGTTCCACCTGCTCCCAAATACATCATAAAATTATTTGTTATACGCCAATGCAAAGTCCTATAAAATATAAAAGGATATGGAGGAAATCAGACTTTCCTCCACTGGTGTCTGTTGATAGTCATTAAAAGAAAAGCTGTAGCTTCCAGTAAGGAAATCCCTAAATCATTGCCAGACACTAGACAGGAGGCTGTGCTATCACTGTCTGCTAAGACTTTAAGTTGCTGCCCTTGTCAGAAGCAGATACTGATAAAGTGACCTTCAGTTTCACCCACCACAGCCTCTTGATACTGCCATGTCTCACACGCTCTCAAATGTTTATGTTGCTTTTGCAATAAAAGCAAATGTTTTAGCCACCTACCTGGATTTCTTCACCAGTTAACCATGATGTTTTTGGTAGAACTCCTTTGGGGGCAACACAGGTACCTTCCTCAGTTTCCACATTGTAATAGTAATCATACATGGCTTTAATTGCAAGTTTAATCCATGGACTTTCACTAGAATCTAAAAGCAATTCGTACCATTAGTACACATTTGTGTGCTGTTTCATTGATAAATTACAGCTCTCCCTACTCATTTCCCCTCCCTGTACTTGCTGTGAAGCCGTTTGACATGCAAAATCTCTGTATCTTGAGCCTTTTCATAGTAAGGATTTTCAAAATACCCTGCTAAGTGGATGAGGGTCATTCTTCTGGAACAAAATGGCTATAAGGTTAGTGAAACAGCTATGAGGTTGGTACAGATCCACTGCTAGCCTCTCCAAGCCCTAACGTGCTAAGTTAGTGCTCCTGAAACAGTGCATGCCTCATCTTACATCATCACTCATAAGTGAAACAGACTGTGCTCATAAAAAATATTTTTCTTGTCTTCTGCCCAAATGCTGGACTTACTGACTCTTGCCTCACACAGGACATTTCCTATATTCACATCATTTTCTTGTTTATTGCTTTGGTAAACCAGTCTGCATCCTGAGGCAGGAAAAACCTCATTTCCTCATGGACAAAAGGCCCCAAGATAAAGCTAGTAAGGCCCTCAAAACACTCATGCTGCAAAGTGAAACATGCCCATCTACTGTAAGAACAGGTACTACCTTGACAGTAATTTTTTTTAACTGTTAGCTGTCCGTTAACCGTTAACCTGGGCTGCCGTTAGCTATGACCAGCTTTTGTAGCTCTAACATGACAAAACTTCCCATCATCTTGCTAAGAGCAGATTCTAGCCCCAGCTTTTGCTGGTAACTCTTGCTCTGGCAATGCACAGGGACCGTAACTGGGCTGTGAACACTGTCAGATACTGGCTTGATCTTGGACAGTAATCTGCAAGACTGATGCGTGCATCTCTGCATCTGCTAATATGAAAAAAAATTACCAGAGAGTTAATACGGTTTTCTGAGAGAATCAACTAGTCTATTGACAGTCACAAAGAAGCTGCCCTAAATTCACTCAGAGGCAAGTTTGACATTCTAGAAAGTCTCAGCTAGATTCTGGAAATCACTAGATTTGTTTCTCAGCAGGTGCTGTGATTGCATTCTGTGCACAACAGTCCAGTGTCTGTAAAAAGCATGTAAAAAGCACTTGGAAAAGTATAACATTTGTCAAAAGATTTTAAACCAGCAGCTATCTCCCTCAAGTTACAGTGATTTTAGGTAAATTTCCTGTTCTAGTTTTCTGGTTGCCTCAGTGATGTGGACATACAGAACTGTCCTGTTCAGGCAGGTTTTTACCTTCTGTAGCTTTCATGCTTTTGGCTTCAGAGAGGTTCCGGAAGTAGGCTTCAGCACATTCAGGAATGACTCGTAATCCAAATCTTGACTGCAGTATCATCAGGATTGGCTGTGAATCACCCTTCTCCAAGCTCTTGTTAATCATTGATATTCCAACAGCCACTAGAGTAAAATAATAACATAGAAAATTAAGAGTCTTGTACTCTATGTACCCATAACTAGCCTCCAGAAACTTTGAAAATGGACTTCTAACACTGGCACACACACAGACAGCATATCATACACAGTCATTCAGTGCTTTACCCATTTTCAGCTTCCTTCATGCTTGTAAGGACAAGTATTTTGGAGAACAGCAAACGTGTTAGGTAGGAAGTGTGTGCTCCACCCAGGCTGGGATGCAGCCACAGCACAGCTGAGAGCAGTCTGAGGGCATAGCTGCTCGTCATCAAGTGACACACCAGGTGACAGTAGGGCAGGGGTTGAGGGTGGCAAGTACCCTCACACTCAGCCTGCCCTAAAAGACAGGCCATCACCTGCTGATCACTTGGGAGGTACATGAAGTAATTTGGTTACAAGCTGTGAACATTAACATTCACTTTTACTGTACAGAATGGGAATGAAAACTGATTGCCCTGAGTAAATTCTTGCAGCAACCTAGTCAGCATCCTGAAGCAACCGTTTCTTGAACTCACCCTCCTCAGGAACTTGTTTAAAGCAAATTCATGCCCTTGAATTTGCCAGAGATGCAGCTTTTGCTTCCAGGGCGCATAAAAGCATCCTGAGAGGTGATGCTGTGAAGCATGTGCAAACTTTGATGTTATGTGGTGTTACCCACACTTGAATTCAGGACTTCCTCACACAGATCCCACCATCACTGAAGGAATGGGTTCCACCACACCTGGCAGCACACATGTGGAAGCACACACCACTTCAAGAGTACCTTACCCACCAGATGTTTAGGCTGCTTTAGAAATGGCTGCTCTGGTCTTTAAAGGTGTTCTTTCACATCTAAATTCAAGATCCATGCACAGAGGAACAAGTGAATAGAGCTAGAACATCCACATTATACCCTGGCTTGGGGGAATCTGGCTACTTTTGCACCCCAGAGCTGCACTTCATGCTGCAGCACCAAACACTTCCCCGATCTTGTGTCTATCCACATCATTATAAAGGAGGTCCCTGCACACACAGAGCTGACCCAAAATGCATTCAGTATCAGAAGCCCACGTACAGGAGTCACTCCATGAGACTGAGCAAGCATAAAAGGATTTCAGTAATAGAAACAGCTTTTCTTTGCTGTTAGTTTGACTAAGGTGAAAGGGGTAGCTTTGGGTAGCCAGTAACAGATCAACCAAAAATACATTGTCAGCCAGCTGAGAAACAAAGCAGATGCACAATACCACACCACCACCATCTGGATTTCTATCAGATAGCATCCTGCTAGTTTTCTGTGCTTTGAAACAGAACTCTGCCCAGCACACATGTGTACTGGAGATGTCTTTCTACCATTGCTGTGGCACTGTGATATCCAGGCACCTGGCCTCAGCAGCAAGGAAGCAGAAAAAAACTGGGAAGCCACACATTGCAGCTGGCTCCTTACACAGTCCCGTGAGCCTCGTCAACTCTGTTCAGCAATATTTGAATGCTTTCCTTCCTCCTTTTCATCATAGAGTTAAGGGTGCTGGAAGATATTTTTACAAAGACAAAAGAAATCACAACTTAAGCTAAGATTTGTTTGTGTAGGTCCACTGTCATGTGGCTTTTCCTCATATTTTAATTAATTATGCCCGTATTTTTGAAAGAAAATATAAGAAAAATGTTTATCAGGGAAAAAAAATCAACTCAGCAGAAATGATTCCTTTCATTTTAAGTGCTAGCAATTATTACTGTGGCTGTTGCTCTAGAGAAAGGCCATATGTACCCTGGAAAATCATAAGATAACTGGGGATTAGCCATCCCCAACTGCCTGAAAACTGTCAGCTCCAGTCTGCTTCTCTAGCAGCTGAGATGCCAGTACCAGATCAACACTGTGAAGGGCTCTTTTCCACACCCATCCTCCCTTAAAACAGCTGTGACATACAAAGCTACAGTTGTCTGGTGTGATAAGCCTGAACTCTCAACAAGGCCAAAGATCAGCTTTTTCCTATAACTTGGACTCTCTCAGGACAGACAGACTTCCTGCTTTGACAGACTCTTCCTGTGCAAGACCGAAGTCAGTGTTCAAATCTGTTCCTGAAGGCTATACAACTGATACTTGGCTGATCTCTTTTTGTCCTCCACTTAGATAAGGAGTACAATGGTTGAACTCATTCAAGAAGTGAAGCAAGGTGATGCAAAACACACAGCAAGCACCACAATGTGTTAGGAAGTGCACCAGCACTTACTGAACACTCCTTCCTAAATAAAGGTACAAGATACAGAGTCCTTTACTGACAGGGAAGACTATAAAAGCCTTTCAAAATTTTAATACTGTACCATTTAGTATTTATATAAGGCATAAAAGTTAGTTTGGAAGTGATCGAGACTGTTTCAGTACTGCTGCCAGTATCTTCTCCTATTTTACTGCTGATTTTATTGCCATTACTGCAGCAATCTCAAAACCACTTTTTTAACTGAAAAATACAGCTTTGACTACCTTGCAAAAGTTTTGGAGTTTTTTGCCTTTCAAAAATAGTGCCTCTGTGGCAGATGAAATAAAAGTTCCTTTCCAAGCTGTGATCTAGCTGAACTTTAAGTTTAGACTACGTGAACACAACATGCAAACTTCCTGAGACAGGATGTGTTGGTTATAGGAAGTATCAGGTTCTGTGCCGTGGAGAAATGTTAAATCTCGGGTTTTAGCTGCAAAATCTTAGAGCTCTTTAAGAATGTGCTGTGCTGACAGTTCTTCCTTTTAACCCAGAGGGCAGAGTACATGAGATAAGTATTTTTTTCCTAAAAATGACATGTTAAAACAGTTCCGCTGAGCATCCTTAATTGTGAAAAGCTGCGCATTTACTACCAACACAGATTCTATGAAAAGATTTTACTACAACAACTAGGTGGTGGATGGAGCAGTGGTTTATCGTTAGCAACATCGTATGGTATTACTATATGAATTATGGTGTTCTAATTTATGATACATATTCTTAATGCTTTTACACCAGTGAACACAAATGAGAGTGTTATCAAGTTGCTCTTTAAGTTGAATTCAAATCCATTTATAAGCTGTGCGTTTCCTTCCCTTCTCTGTGCTCAGATGCTTCCTCATGGCTCTGTGTGGCATTCATGGGAAGCAGGTTTTTCCACAAAAGAAGGTATCAGCACTCCTCAGCACAAGAGCTTGGTTAAGACAATGTGTGTGTATCCGACCCTATCTCAGAAAACAGAAGCCAAGTGCTTTCTCTGGATGCATGACCTACAAAAATACTTCAGCTATCTTCAGTGTATCTGCCTTCTTAGATGAAGACTGTATTAATTGTTTAGATCAATTCTAAAGTAACAGTAAGACAAAATGCAGTGTTCCCGCAGCAGGGATAGCTATTTGTAATGGCCAGCTCTTCCACCCACAGCTTCCCAAGCACTAACTCCTGACGTGCCTGTGGGCTCACAGCGGCCGCATTGCACCAGGGATGGCTGAGCACAGCACTGCAGGAATGCACCGACCCCAGCACTTGCATTCACTAGCTCCTAAGGTGCAAGAGAAAGCGACACTGACTCACCCAAAGCCAAGCGGAGCAGAAGGCTGACCAATACCTTGTCTGGGCTGTGCTGGCCCCGGGCTGGAACAGGCAGGCACACCACCATGCTTTCCAATGTGCCCCATACACCCAGTTATGCTTGCTTCTACATTACTTGCCAAAGTTTATTATGTGTGATGAATATTTTTTCTAAAATTATTATATTCAACCCGAGCTTTGACAAGAGGTGTTGAGTGCATTCAGTGCACAACACTCTGACAGATTAAGCCTCAGCATTTTTCCTAAGGATTTCCTCTTCCTTACAGACTGGAAGAGCATCTATGTTTCAAAAAGACCTAGCATTCTTTTTGCATTCTTTAAAAGTTAGTATGTTCCTGATTTTTGTTTGTTAGCACTTCATAAAAGGCAATATAAAGAAATATGAGTAAGCAAAGTTGTAAACATAAAAATTTCTCTTACAACATGCATGAAGATTTTAGTCATATATATAGCAAAACAAGCTCCTGAACAGCATATCCCTTCTCATTCATACATTTTGTGAAGATACACTGCCATTAGAAAGATTGGTCATTATGTTAATGTGTATAACCGAATCCACTGAATTATTAGCCACACTATAAAGATTACCACTTTAGATAGAACTAACACCACTCCTGTAGTTTTAAGTCATCTCAATTTTAGTATGAAAAAGAACATGCATTCATTTCTTTTCATGTATTTAAAGGGCTTCCACCTCCCCTGAAGTGGAAAAAAAAAAATTACCAATTTTAGTTTCCCAAGACCAAGAAAAACAAGAGCAGTGCAGATGCTGGTTAATGCTTACAGTTTGCTGCTTCTTTTATGTTGTTATTACTGTCATTGATTCCTCTTTGTATTTCGTCCAGCCAGAGAAGTGCTGATTCATCTTGAGATTCCTGGAAAAAGGACAGTAAAAAACCTTGAAAAAATGGAATAAGAGTTGTCTCAAGATACTGATACAGCTCCAATATACAATCTCTGCTTTGCAAAGCCATTGAACACTAAAAAGAATATGACTTTAAAATCAGCAATGAAACACATCCACATGCTATTTGATAACTTGAAAAAGATCCCATTCAGATACAAAGCTCTGGAAGTTAGCTTTCACACCAAAGCTCTGAAAGTTTTGATGTGCAAAAAACCAGGAGATTTTGCTGACACTGCTGGCATAGAATTCATCCTACTAAAGAACAATGAAAATTGACAGATTTTTACCATGATAGGTAGGCAAAGTAGTCTTAATCACATAAAATCACACATTATCAGGCAGCACTATGAGAGTAGCAGAAGACTGCAGGGAGTTGGCTTTCTTTCAAAATCCCTTATTTGGAAAGGATCCTTGTATATATCTAAGTACACATTACTTAGAAAATAACAGTGAAAACTGACATAGAAACACAGCTCAGGTTTAGTAATGATGACTTAGCTCGTGCAAACATTTCTGTAATTAAGCAGCAGAGTAGGGACCACTCTTCTTACAGGCTAAAAGTGCATGATGTTGAACCCAAGTTACAATAGAAGGTGCAGTGAAGGGGGCTCAACATCCCCCCTAACCAAACCTACTGCCCAGGTTCACTGGTGATACCAGCGCTTCAGCAGATAAAACAGGGTTAAAGTAATACTTAAAATCGAATCCAGCAGGTGGGGAGGAAATTCATGCTAAACAGGAAACAGGACTGCCAGGCCTGTAACAGACTAATGGTGAGAGAAGCTGGAACGTATTGATTGACAGATATCTAGGATAATATAGACACAGATATTTCAGGGAAAAAAACCCAGCTAGAAACACATTCAAACTAAAAGACTGTGGACAAAGAAGTAGCTTTGCAATAAGTATCCCTGGTTAAGCAGTGAACATCAGGCCAAAGATCTCATAAATCTGATACCCATAGAAACTACAGAGAGAAAACAGGGTGAAAAACCCTAAAGACACGCTCTTCAGTTCGCATCATCTATGTAAACAAGGTAGCAGAATACATAGGTAACATGAAGTAGTGTCAGACAATCACAGGTCGGTGGACACACACTGCTTATTTTTCTGCCAAGGAGAGTTAGAGTTAGCACTTGAGAGAATGTTTAATAAATTCCCAAACTGCCACTGAATTTTGAGAAAAGCATTGAGAAACTGAAAAGAATTCCTCATCTGGTATCCAGCTTTTACACATTAAATACAAGAACAGGGACAAATACTGCTCTGGAGCCAAGTTCAGTTTATGCTGAGCCTTGCAACTAGCCTGGAAGCCAAGACTTGGGCTAATTTTGCTTGCTGAAACAAGCTGTTGTTATTTGGCATTGAAGGGGAAAAAAACAAAAAAGGAAAAAAGGAAAAAAAAAAAAAAGGCCAGGCAAAAAAAAAGGAAGGGATCAACAAAACAGCAAATGAAAATAGGGGAAAGGTTTCAGGGGCTGCAGGCTGTGGAGGGTGGAAACCTTCTGAGTGGAGGCAGTAGCTGGATCAAAGGAGCCAGACAGCTAACAGTGGGTAGGGAGGCAAAAGGCAAAGCAGAATGCAGCTTTCCTAAGGCACGTTTGTATGTGTGGCTTCTTTCCATCTTCGCCTTTTCCTAAACTGAGATCATCACACTCTTCTCCAAGCCCAGCTTTTCCTTGGAGAAGGGTACAGAGTTCAGCCACGTGACATTTTGGTCTCTGAATGAGACCCTTGAAGATTTACTAAACACACCCTTAGATTGTTCCAGAAAACACCTTTTCACTCCAAATATCTGTATGTACTAATTTCAGCAGAACCCTGCACATCAGCTTCAGGCTTGTGGTAAATTAGGAGTTAAATTCCTGCTGTAAAGCAATTTTATCTCTGTGTTGGGCTGAGGCTGAAACTGAGTCATGTGTGCATATTTGGATACGTCACACCCTCTTGCTGTAGCAGACAAAGAACAAATTAGCTCCTTACCATAAACCTCATGCCTACAGGATGTTTCTGGAGGACTGATCAATCATTCTTTAGTCCCTTACAGAGGGGAAAAAGCCCCCACAAAATGCCTCTTGAGATGAACTAGCACAGCACCATCGTTCAGCTGGCTGGATTTCACACGCTACAATGAAGATACTGTTTTTCACTGGATTACTCTCTCTTACTTCCAGTCTTTGCGCTACAGGTGAGTCCTCCTTTCTGTATCTATTCCGTATTTTAGTAAATAATGTGGGCTTTTTGATAATGATGTTGCTTTACCAGCTGCAAACTCGCAGTTGTACATGCATCATTACAGAAAACTGCTCTAGGATGTCTCATTTTAAGCAGATTTTTGTTTTGTCATTTCAGTGACACCTTACCTCTCCCAGTCATTTTCTATAAAGAATTTTATTTAATGGAACTTTCTGCACTTACTGAAGACACATTTTTTATCTACTATTTTTGTAATGATATTATAATTTTAAACCTGTAGTGTCTTGTTTTACAACTTCACAGATGGTGTTATTACAAGGAAGTGCTCAGATGACTATTGTGATAAAAATAACTAAAGGAAATTATCAAATAATAATCTGGGTTTTTTCCTTTCTAGAATTAAAACTGTTTTCAAACCAAGCTCATTTTGGAAGCTGGTATACATAAACATTATATTTTTATATATATATATATATATATACACACACATATATACACACATACACATGCCTGCCTATGCCAGCACATGTATGACTTTTAATGAGTGGTTAAAACTAGTTTTCTGGAGTAACCATCAAAAACCTACTAAAAATGATGCAGCCTACTAATTATACTAATTATTATTTAAAAACATTCTACTGTAAATCTGCCAGTAAGCATTAATAAAACTGTTTTCTATATTTTATTCAAATATGGAAAGGTAAAAAAAGTCCGGAGATTTTCATCCATATTTCAGTTTGCTTCTGAATTCCAGTTTCATGGTGCATGCTCTAGGCTTTACAATAAGTAATTTTGCATTAAATGCAAAGAAAATTTTTAAGTGATATAAATACTTACACAGTTGTTTACTGTGCAAAATTTATTTTACAAGACATGGCTTAAAAAGCATTTTGAACTCATTTGTGCTTCATGTGGAAATGTCAATGTCTCTACAAATTTCCCTACTAAAGACTGAGGAACAGGCATTAATAAAAGTGATATTATTGGTTTTGCCCACATGCTGGCAATATTTACTCGCTGAAAATTTTCCTGCTGCTTGAAAAGTTTTATTCACTTCCCAGTAAATTACATCTAATACCTGCCCAAGCATTTACTTTCAGTTCTCAAGCCACTGCCCTTGCACAGGTACGAGAAGCTGAAAAGATCTGGTTTACTTTAGTCGGAAGCTGAAGAATAACAATTCACATGTGAGACCAGAAAAACCAAGGGTAATTTCAGTTTTCTAATTTGAAAGTTTCAGTCTGTGTTAGACTAGATAGTGCTTTTTGCGTCTTTTGCAGTCCTGCATTTCATACATGAAGTGACAAGGACAGTAATGATGTTTGCTTTGAAAATTCTGATCAAGCCTAAGCCAAGACATTCATCATATATGAATGACCAACATTCCTACTACTGGGAAAAACCCTCCACTGGTCATAAGCAGAAGTGTCTGATATTTTTCACCAAAGATCACTGAAAACACACAAAATGCAGAAAGATCAGCTAATACTACACTAACGATGAATTTTCAAGTGGGTGTGAAATGATAAATGAAGACTGTTGTCTGTACATTTGCTATGAACCCCCAAAGCAGAGAAGAATGTCACCAAATCTTTTAAGCTTATATTGCTTTTCACATGGAGATGGTTATCCTTCTGTGTTCCTGAAGGCGAGTTAAATTGTTAATACAGTAACTTGTCCTTTTTAACAATTTTAACTTTGTTTTATTTCTAAGCTTCAGAATTTTCACTGAATGGCTCTGCAATTAAAACAGTGTCTCTTATCAAAACTTTTCGTGGAATTTCAGCAAGAGACTATGATTACATCCCCCCTTATGCTATAGAAGGGGAGACAACAACCATCCATATCAGAGAAAACAAATGCACTTCAAAAAAGTCAAATGACTCCATTCTAACAGAAGTGAACAACACCACGCTGGAGTACCTGACGAGCTCTCTGAGCACCAAGCTAATACCTGCTATCTACCTCAGTGCTGTTTTATTGGGTGTACCATCTAATGCCATCATTTTGTGGATGCTACTCTTCAGGATCCGCTCTGTGTGCACTGCCGTCCTCTACACAAACTTGGCTGTTTCAGACCTGCTCTTCTGCATCATGCTGCCCTTCAAAATAGCCTACCACATCAACGGGAACAACTGGATATTTGGGGAAACCATGTGTCGAACGGTCACGGCGGTGTTTTACGGCAACATGTACTGCTCCATTCTGCTGCTCACGTGCATCAGCATCAGCCGCTACGTGGCCATCGTTCACCCCTTCACCTACAAGGGCCTCCCAAAGCGCGCCTACGCCATCGCCGCCTGCGCTGCCGTGTGGGCCATCGTCTTCCTGTACATGCTCCCACTTGGCATCATGCAGCAAAGCTATTACGTGAAGCAACTGGACATTTACACCTGCCACGATGTGCACAGCGCCTGTGAAACCGTATCTTCCTTCCAGTTCTACTACTACGTGTCCTTAGCAGTGTTTGGGTTTTTGATACCGCTTGCAACTATCGTATTCTGCTATGTCTCAATTATACGAACACTCAAGACTCATGAATGGTTCTGGTATGTTAAAGTCAGTCTTTTGATTCTTACCATCTTTGCTATTTGCTTTGTGCCAAGCAATATTATCCTTATTATCCATCACATCAACTATTACTATTACAACACAGATGGACTGTATTCTTTTTATCTCATTGCTTTATGTCTTAGCAGCCTAAACAGTTGTCTTGATCCTTTCCTTTATTTTCTGATGTCAAAAATTAGAAGTCAATCCAATATTTATCTAACAATGGTTAAAATATCCAGGGAAAAATGAATTTATTTCTATTACTGGAATTACGATTTTGTATAGTATTAACCCAGACGGCAATAAATCTCAGGTGTGACATTTATACTTCAAGTAAAACATCTTAGAAAACACAATCTCAGTTAAATTTACTTCCTCCCACACAAGGAATATCTCCAAAAATACACTTCTCCAGCTCTATAGTTTTATTACACGTATTGCAACACCCATGTACCTAGATTCAGGTAAGTAGCTTTGTACCTCCATTTCTTTCTGAGATCACTTTCTGGCCATGGAGAAACTGCCAGAGTATCAATCACCACAGCCTCTAAATAGCAGAAGAGGAGTCAGGATTCAAACAGTCATTCATTTTAGGGCCATTCATGATACTTCAAATTAGGTCTCAACCAACAATCACTGCAGGAACAGTGATACAAAAAAGAAATGGTTTTGGCCTAGTGAAAGTGGGAACAAGTAAAAGCACTTTCTACATGCCTGGAAGCAGTGAAGAGCAAACACTTCCCTGGATGTTGGAAATACAGAGTGTCCACAGGTTCACAGAACAGTAAATCTACAGCCATGGACACAGAACCTGACTCTTCCAAGGCTACCTCTCCTATGAGGCTGCTTAACCAGCTTTGCACTGGAGACTTGTTCTTCCACTTCGTCAGCGCCTGCACTCCCCTAGCCCACAGGGATTGCTGGGATCTAACCCTTATCAGTGTGAATCCAGGCATGTGTTACTCTTGCTTGGTAAGCAAAACAGAGAAGCCGTTTTGTATTATTCTCTATTTCCACATCCTCACAGGAAATACCTACTGTGTTACAAATCCTGCAACCAGTGATTGATTGTTTGTCATTTGAGCTTGTAACTGTGGCATGTAAGTGGGGATAAAAATGTTTTATGTTGTTTTGATAATACTATTGTAAAAAAAACTTTACTTAAATAAAATAAGTTACACTGGAAAATGCTTTGGGGGAATTTGCAGCCTGGTGAGGCTCCCCTTCTATTTCTTCTGGCTCTTAAGTTAGTTTTAATCCTGCCATTTCTTCAACATGCACAAGAACAAATTTTAAAGATAACTCTAAAATAATTCAAATATTATTTTGAATTATTATAATTGAATTACAATTTCATAATACAACTATTGAAGATATAAACACACCAAAAACCCTACAACCAAACACAGGAATTTGGTCCATCTGTTTCACTTTTCAGTTATCCACAATACACTTCCTTAACACAAGGTTTCTCTTCACTGGAACCTGAATACATTTGGTTTGAAAAGGCTTTCAGAACTGTTAAAAGCTGTGGTTTAAGATTCACAGGACAAAATAAGTTCCAGGTTTGAGTTTTCAGTTTCAAGTAAGGAACAAATAGGTCAGATCTGAGATAAGGACTTGTAATGGGTTCTGGCAGATTTGGGAGCAGATTCTACTCCCCCAAATCACCACAGCTATATGGGGAAGTGACAGCAAGCTGCTTAGAGTAAGTGAGAAGGTTTGACACATATGTTTTTCCAGATGCTGGGGCAGGAAGTTTACAGGGAGACCTATCTGATCCTTGTAAATCAAATACTTCCTTTTACCACAGCTGACTCTTAAAACATGCTAAACACAAATTAAGACACATCTGCTTTATAAAAAGGGATCAGAAAAAGAGGAAAATAGACAAGACTTCAAAAATTGCACTACCTTTTCAATTGTGTTTGGATTTTTTTTTAAGGAAATGTCAATCTAAATCATATCTTTACCTACAGAATGGTGATATCTATGATTGATCACTGTAAAGAGTAAGTATGCATCTGAGTATTTCTTTTGGGAGCACCGTGTCTTGTTCTCTTCTGAAACAGGAGCAACACTCCTGTTCACAGAGGAGGTATTCTAAGTAGTTGTCAAAAGACTGCAAAACCAAAATAGCTCAGAAGAGAAAGGCCAGCAGAAGTCTCTGGGAACATCAAACACTACAGAGTGTGAAAATTTCAAAGAAATTGTACAATTTTTGTTCCAAAATTTGGAAACACTCTTTTGTTTCCTATGAGCGCATTCACACCAGGACAGGAGTAGGCACCAGGTTTGCATCTGGGGAGTGCTGGGACAGCTGTCAGGAGTGAGCCAGGGTAGAGCTGCTGTGTGCAGGCACCTGTGGGCTGTAGGTCTCTGCCTTGGGGACATCCTGACTCACTGTGCTTACACATGACATGTCCTGGGCCAGCACTGTGCAGCTACCACCTGCACTGTGCACAAATACTGACCCCAGCCCATTCTGACAGGTGAAGTCAGAATGCACGAAACCCTCCCCAGCACACATGGCGAGGGAGAAGGCTTTTCAGCACTGAGGGCTCAGTGAAACCAGCCCTTACAAGGGCTTGTGCAAACACCTTTCAAAAGTTCTGACAGCAGGTTATAGAAACGTGGTTTCACAGCAGGTACCACAGGTGAGGTGACACAAATGCTGGAAAGATACTTTACAAGCCAGGGTTTTGCAAACTTTCCCCAGCTCACCATGTAACATTAGGGACACACCGTGTGAATTTTAATTGTGTTTTCCAGACACTGGACATTTTAAGTGCTATGCTAGTAGCTTTAGCTAACCTTGTGTTCAGTCACATCCTGCAAGCTGCTAGGCTGATCTTTGTTTATGCCTCCCTGAGCTGTAATGCTGTAATGCTAACCAGCCCACTGCTTTTGGGGAAGCAGATAGCAACATCCTGCTGAGATAGGTTCAAACTGAAGGCACGTAGAAGACCATCAGCTTGTTATTGCACAATACAGCTGTAAAAGAAATATGTACACAACTCCACTATAATAAAACAACTTAAGCAAAGGAGACTCCTCAAAATACTTCCCTGAGATTTGTTAAGTAATACCATAATTGTCACTTTTTTTGGCAGAAACCTCAATTTCCATCCATATTGTAGCTATCTGCCTGACACAGTCCTGTAACTGTATCCTTACACTAATTCATAACTATGAGAGGATTGCTGCTGCCCATATTTTGTAATAGCTGCAGCAACCTAGTAGAATTAAAATAAATGAGATTACAGCAAGTCAGTAGCAAGACATACGCAGAATATGTCTTAATACATTGAGAATTAATCCATTTTGCCAGTCAGAGTAAGTTACAGTGCAAAATTACTTAGTGTCAGTTTGCTGTCACCGGCTTATTTACAACCCCACTGGCAAAGCTAATGCAAACATTGGGGGAGCAGGACAGGAACACAGATGCAAGTGAAAAGAATTGGCATTTCACTTCTCACAAAGAACAACAGTAAAAATTCTAACCTTGCATTTCTGTGCTTTGGCATGGTGCAGAACATCCTGATAATGCCTTGCATTTACTGGTCTCACATCTTGCAGCTTGGCTGTGGGCAATAGCAGGGCTTCTAGAGTTTTCTCAGGATTTCCTTGGTCAACTGCTTCATTAATGTGTCCAATTGCAATGATTCCTATGGAAAAGAAAAGTTATTAAAGAGGCACTTACCAAAGAAAGTTGCAACTTTTCCAGTGTCAGGTACAAACAAAGCAGTAACATGAAGAACAGAAAAATCACGCAACATGAAGCAGAGGCAGCAATAGCAGCTGATTTTAAATTATTTTTGTTCTTATATTCATTTGAAGCTATTACGCTATAGAGCTTTCCTTCCTACTGTAATTATTGCTATATCTGGATAAAAACTCTTCCTAAAAATCAAAATTATCCTTGACAAAAAAGGGAAGACAGATTTCCCTATTTTCTGGGCAGAAGCATCTACATGAAGCTTAAGAAAAAGTTGGGTATCACATATACATATGTCCAGTAACATACTGGCTCACCGTGCTGAAAGTTTTGTTTTCAAGTGATTTCTGACCACATTACTTGAAACTCTGATTTGGACAAATACATAGATACTGCACTGCCAGCTATAGCATTACATAGCAATTAACCTCGTTCCTTGTAATTTCACTGCAAATAACCAATCTGACAATGCTGACCGGTGGCACTCAGTACTTCAGTCAGGAAGTGGCAAGGCCCAGTGTATTTAATAAAACCTTAACTCGTTTTCTTCAGACTGGGCCCAGAAGCTTCAAATCAATTTTCTCCCGCCCCTAAATGGTACTGAAATGCACTGCCTGTGGTCCCTAGACTGACCCCAGAAAGGCATCAGTGAAGGGTTTCACCATCACCTGTGAGGGATGACATCCCTGCTTCCAGTGGAGCGTCTCTTAAATGTCTTCAGACCCACCACAACCCACCTGGTGAGGGTCACAGATCCAGATCTTCATAAGGCTTGAGGAATGAGCCATTTTTCCAAGGTGGTCCCAAAGAGGAACTACGCAGATATGGGACTTGCCTATGGAAACAGAGGCCTCCCTTCTTCCTCTTCTCTCTGCCCATCTGCCCTCTCTAAACATTCCCAGGCAGAGGTGAGTGTCACTGAGACCAAGTGCAGCTATTTTGGTCCTGAAGACTTCCACTGCTACTGCAAGGTCTCTTCCAACTCCTACTAAGTGCAGAGGTTCAGGCAAAAAAAGTGACTCTGCCAGTCAAATAAACTGCTCAGCACCCCACCTTGCCAGAGGGCACGTGGCATGCAAGCTGTGCAAATCCATGGCAACCACTGGGCTAGATTTAGGAAGCAATAATCCAGCCAGTTTTAGAAATTCTGCAATATAAAACTTCCCTTACCAGTATGAAACAGCAGCATGCATTACACTAATGGGAGTACAGGAAGGGCACGAGCAGCCCGTGTCAAAGGCTCTCAAACTGCACTGAGACTGCTTCTGAAATGGCAGGCAGTCTGAAAGCTGCCTCTCATTTCCTTGCTCCAGCAAATTTAGCATAATTCGATAGCCTCAAATTTCTATATGCAGTGGAAGAATTTGGTGCTTTAGCTTTTTTGAAGACGAAATGACCAGCTATCACACTTAATATAACACCACGCTCTTATAGCAATACAGTTAGATTCAGCTTCATAAATAAACTCTAAATCCATTCACATGAGAACATGTGGGCATAAGAAGCTACTCTCAGACAGGAAATTAAGTTATCCAAAAGGAGAGCAAGACAGATATTTGCATTGTCTGACTTGTTACTAACTCCCTTGTGAAAAACAAGCACTTGGAATCATTTACACAATAAAACACACTTTTCCATGGAATACTGCTTGTAATTTGCTCCCCTATGTCCCAATATGCTCTTTGCTTAGAACAGCAAAATCCCCAAACTGAGACCATCCAGGGCTGGAAGATACTGCCAAGCAGGCAGAACCATGGCATTTTTAACATTGCAGAAGGCAGGCACCCTATGATATCCTTCAGCTGTCTGAAACAAACAGGAGTATTTCAAGGATATTTGAAGATCATCAGGCTTTCAAAATTTTTAAATGCTGTGCTCTTTTCAAGAGTGTTTGAACAAGGCCACTCAGTTCACAGATTTACATACCAAAGACCCAACTATGACCTCTGCGGGCAACGTGGAGGAAGAATTACTTACTTTCATTTTCTTCTTGAATTTGCATATTAACCATGTCAATGCAGTTTTGGATATCATTCCAGCTTAAATAATCTTGGCCTTGAGATGAAGCCTCTGACTTAATAGACAATAGTGTATCAGCATAACTATAAGAAGATATAAAATACATAAGTGTATTTCATATACAAGATAAAGTGCCATAAAGAATTAATCAGATGTATCACCCGTCATTTAGTTAGTAGTATTTTTTCTAATGACTGAATTTCAGACAAATTCTTGCCAGAAATTATGCAGACTTGCAAGCTGCCTGTTGTACACATGCATTTCAGGATCTGAAGAAATGGCCCTGTACACTAATTCAGAGAACTTTTCTTGTCTATGTGGGATGATGACAATACATACATACAACCTGCTGTATAGTGCAAGAGATAAATGTGGGAAAAATTATGGTCAGCTTCTTGTTTTAGGAAACTATTGTCAAGGAGTTTAGGAAGTTTAGGAAACTTCTTGACACTAATTCAAGGACCAGAATTTCAGTCAGTAGTGTCAGGTGGTAGCATCTCCTGCTACCTCCATGCGAGAGATGATGAGCCATGGGCAAGGGACTGAAAAAAAATTATGCCTCTCTTCCCAAAACTCAAGATCCTCCAAGCACAGGCTCTGTAGCCTGTGTCTACTCTTCCTAGAAGGCTCACAGATAAGATGAGCTGGAAACCTTCACAGTAGTGTAAATTTATGTGTATATAAGTTAAATGTTTTTCATATTCCTGAATCAAGCATATAACTGCCGCAATATGTCAGATCAAATATGTGTCTTCTATTTCCATCAGAAGCCTGAGGAATGAACGACTGCCAGAAAAAAAAAAATAGGAGATATTCATCATTTCCTAATCTGATTTGTCTTTCCAGCATCTAGTAGCCTGCATTTAAGGGCTTCCAGAGCTGGAGACCGTGTATCACTTTAATCGTTGCAAACAAGGTTACACTCCGTTAATTTACCTACCCTAATTGAAAATCTTATGTATTATTGAGGAATGAGCCCCACTACATGTTTTGTGAGATTATAGCTTTTAAAAAAGATTAAACTTTATATTTGATAGGGTCTAATCTTTTCTTTATTAAATCCTCAAGAATCCCCAAACAACTAGAGTTATTAGAAGCTAGCAACTGATTCTATTAACCTGCTCCACAACATGCACAGTTTTGGAGACCTGTGACATATTTCCCCTAAATTCTCTCTTCCAGAAAACACATTCCCAGCAAGTTCATCTCTTCTGATACAGAAAGCCATTGAACAGCATCTCCCTCAATGAAGTTTTTCTAGCTCTACTCTATTTCTTCTGGTATTGTGCAAGTCAGAGCTTCCTGCAAAATTCAATATGTGGTTGGCAGCAAATGTTAACATAATGGCATAATAAAATTTTATTTAGCTGTTGAGTCCAATTAATTCCTACTGCTTCATCTGTATTGACTGGCAGCTTAATCTAAAGATTGGGTCAGTAACATCTCAAGAAATGCTGCACTTGGGACACTTTGGGGCCATTTCTGTGTATTTGTAATGCTGCTTCTCTTGCTCGGAAGCACCACCTCACATTAGCAGTGGCAAAGTAGCAGATTAGTTTTGCTCCATCTTATGTCCTCCTTCTCTCTCTAACCAAAACACTGGCCTCTTATTCCTGATCTGACTGCCTGCCTTCCAGCTTTGAGACACCCAGCAAGGGCCACTCTCAGATTCATGTTCCCTGACAACTTAGTGAAGATCTTCAGCTACTGGGGTCCCTTTAGCCTACTAATGCCTTCCAGAAGCATGAGGAGGCTGCCAGCAGCTGTGCCAAGACAGGAACTGGTCCACATTCCCATGCTCTCCCTTGCACACTGGGGGCGCAGGTCTCTCACAAATGGTAGTGTTGCCTGATTTTTTATTGATTGACAAGAGAGCAACTGCAGTAGCAGCACATGTCTGTGATAAGTCAGGCAGGTGACAGGGCAAGCAGCTGGCAGCCAAGTGAAGGCTATAATGTAATGCTGAACACACGTGTATGCCACAGCAGTGGACTCACCTTTCTAGCAAGCAAAAAAGGGCTTGGCCATGGCTTAAGGGATCTCCTGGACCTTGAGGCATTAAACGCTATCTCATTCCAAAGATCATCTTTCAGAATTGCAGAGTGGTTAGTGATTAACAGTTTCCAGGTACAATTGTTTCATGTTTTAGTGTCTGCAAAAATTCTTGTCAGATTTTCATGTTTTCTTTCTGAGGATATTTTCCCTGCACCTCACACGTCTACAGCCTTCAAAACTGTGTTATTGCCTATATTTAAATACAACTAGTTCAGCGATTGTCACGCTATCCCTTATTAATTTAAAACACACATGTTTATCTTGCAGCTCTTTCAACTTCATGGCCACAACACAGGACAGCCACCCAGTAAAATGCCTACTTTTTTTTTTTCAGAAGTTGCCAAGTCTCATCCAGACAAGCCAAAATGAACCTTTACCGTTGCAAGTTTTCCTCTTCCAGATTATTGAAGCCAATGCAGGGATCTCTGAGATGATTCTTTATCATTAGGATGTCCTTATTTTCCAAGGTCTGGTTTAGCAACACAACAGCTGACAACATTTCTACTGCAATAGACAGTTCATCATGTGCCAGGTAGTTCTGTAGGACAATAATGTACTGCAGTCAGGGAGCTAAATAAGCAGTGTAACAAATTTGAGTTACACACTCTAGATACCATCGAGGAGATGGACTTGATGTTAGAAGCCTGGAAAGTTTCCCAGTCACAGGCATGCCAGACTGACACAACAGTGGTGGTGGAGCTCACTGGGTTTCTATGTCCCATCCAGTCTGCCTTTCCTTCTTTTGCCCCACAATCCCATCTCTTCTGGTCTTACTCATAACAGGGGATTACTTTTCTATGCAATATATAAACCAGAATTAGTCCTCATTAAGAGCATGCAACAATTAAAAAAAGTCAGTTGATTTGTTGCAGCGCAAGAGCTCAGCCAGATTGAAGTGTGGCAAGAAACAAACTCTGCAATTCAATATTGCTTTTTCAACCAAAACGATTCATGCAATCCATAACACCATGGCAAGAGAATTGTGTCTGATTTTACACAACAACATGCTATGTTTGTGCTCTTTCATGGTCTGACTACACGACATCAACGAGCAGGTAGTAAGCTTTTCACTCTTACCACAGCATTCTGTTGTTGGAGGTTGAACAGCTCAGTCTGATAGACAGCAGCAGCAAATGAGTGAACAACAGGCAGCTGTGCCTCGGGTTTCATCAGTGCAACCAGTGTTTTACTAGGATCACAGTTACGAATTGCTGTATTGATATTGTCAACCGCTATAAGTTCTAAAGAACAGCAGGGAAAAAAGCTTATTAATTTTCGTATGCTGTTTGCTCTTCATGCCATGTAGACGACAACTAGGTTATTACAAAGAATATAATTTGCTGTCATTAGAGAAAAAACATTTTTGTGAAATTTTTCAAGACATGACGGCTGAATGTTGCAAAAACAGTGTCCGTTCAAAGGTATGCAGCAAATAATTGACTGGAAGACATTAAAATTTCTGGGCTTACAGAAATGAGAGACTGCTTATTGTACCTTTAACACAAAACAAGGAGCTGATCCCACCCTAGCAAAGAGAAAGATCTAACTCCTCATGGGTGCACTTGCAGCAGGTACTGCTATGTATGTCAGCTCCAGCACCTCAGTCTTGCTTCACCCCAAATGCTCCCTTCCTTCTGCACCACGTTTCCTCTCTCAACTCAATTTGATCCCACCAGAGGAGGAGGTAGCTAAAACAGGCGAGTACCTGAAGTACCAACAACATTATTAGTCTCTGTTTCAGAAGCTCTGGTAGAAATCAGCCAAATGTGTTGGAGGGGTGGGATTTTCTGCCAGAAAATTAGTAGCTGAACTGATGGAAAACCACATGCTATGGTTTCTAGACTTTCCTCTGCATGCCAACGCCTGTTTGTTTGTCTGCCAGTGTGGAAGATCAGTCATTACAGGCACTGCCATCTAGAAATTAATCCCTTTGCTACAGCTCAGATTTTAATTTAAACAGACCACAATAGAGGGATATGAGGGTATGAGTGTAACCCTTTTCAGTACCTGAACAACTTGCCTGTTTTGCTTTTTGCTGAACTGACTTTGTCAGAAGTTTGAAGCCCAGCAGAAAAATGCTGAAAAACACTTCCCACTTGGGCAGCTGCAGAAGCATTACAACATCGCTCAGCTTAGTCACTGCCACCATAATTGCACACCTGGAGGAGCCGCCTCTGAAGAAACCCAGGCCAGGACACACCCAGGAACACACTGTACAAGGCACCGCTCTGATCTCCCAGAAAGGGAAGCAACCTCGAAGATTAGAGCACATGTGGCCGAGTGAATAATAGCAATTATGCAAATGCCTTTTCCATCAATAAGCCCTACGCCTCTACCTTACCATATGTCTTTTCTGTGTACTGTTACCCAGGGGACGTTTTTAGTCACCACTGACTGCACAAATCTGAGACAAGACTATATGTACAGAAGACACCATCCATAGTTCGTGTATACAGCAACACTCAGAACTTATCATACAACACAAAGTCTTTGAAAACCTTTTAGCCATGCCCACCTACAAAAAAATCCCCTCACATCTCATTTCATTTTCTCTGAAACATGGTCATACGGGGGCCACATTTTCCCTGAAGACTCTCTCTGTTGGCTTTTCATAAAGTTAGAAACCAGGAAAGGCTCTCACAGCTACAGCATGCATGCATGCTTTTTTAAAGAAAAGAGCAAAGAGGAAAAGAGTCAAGGTCCACAAATGGACTAGACTAGTTCTGCAGCCAATAACCAAGCTACTGACTTCTAGTTTTGAAACCCAGCATGCAAACTGCAAAACATACTTTACATTGCTCACAGTCCTATAACAAAAGCCACTATATTTTTTCCTTCTCAAGCCAAACATAAGAGCTGTTACTCTCCAGACTGCTGTTAATGCTTTTCACAGACCATATTTTCTTCTTCCTTTCCTTTACCAAGAGGCAACTCTTTCAGAGAAAGTACTCCTCACCATGGCTAACTGATCTGAAACAGGCTAACATTTAAGGTATAAAGTCAAATTAATCTTCTGACGTAAGCTGACCTCACAATATAGCCTTTAAGGCACAATACAAAAGCAATCAGCCTGGATTTCAAAGCATTGGAAACGGTACCAGAGACAAAACAGCCATGCCCAGATGCAGCATGAAATGACAGCAGATTAACCAAAGGTTAACTTCCTAGCAAAGAAGTTTCCAGTCAAAAGCAGCAACACATGCACTGCAAATTTAGATCCCCTTTCACTATATTTTTTTACAAACTATAACTTGTGTCATGTAGCATTCTTAACAGACTAAGTTAGATTTAGATACATGTGTCCAAAAGTGAGAATAATTTTTTTCTGCAATATGATTGCAAAATATTCTTCCATTTTAATTCTACAAGCATGGTCATTGCTCCCAAGTGAGTATTAATACTGCACTGGTAGGTATTTGTTCAAGCCATCAAGCCATGCATTGTTTTCAGTTTTAGCCACTGTTTTTGCCAGTGGCTCAAATTAGTTATCTCAAATGAGAGTACATCCAATGCAGCACAGATTGGTGACTTGGCAATTGTGACATTGAGAATAAAAATTATGAGAATAAAATGCAATACATATGATTTCAGTTTGAGAAGCCTTGTTTATGTGCAAGAAATGGCGGAGACTCAATTAGCTTAAAATAATTACATGGTGATGGTAAAGAGTATTAAAACAGTTACTCACTAAACTTGTGAGCCTCAGCTTCCGCATTGGCAACACTAACTTCTTTCTGTATTTCACTTTTGTCGAGCATATTTGGAATGCCTGCTATCTAACAGATCAGAAAAAACAAGATTTAATTATGTTTTTGTTTGATGAGAGATAAGGGATAAAGTCCAGTGATGGTAAACTGGGATTTGATTGTACTATCAGCTGTGCATCAAATACAAGGCTTAGTAAACACAGCATCAATCTTTTCCTGTGATTTTTATCTTACTTAAAATAATAGATTTTCTCCTTAAAACCCAATTGGCACTTTAATTTGACGTCAATGTTCAATATTACCTTTATTTGTACTCAAGTTATAACTAATTTTGGAAACAAAATATTAGGGGCTGCATCTTATATCTTAAATTTTCTTCTTATAGCTTAGTAAATACAAGGATATCATGCTCTTTAGAGCAAATGCAGCTCTTTGGTGTTGATTAGTACATCAATTATTCTCAGATCTTTATAAAACTTTTCATAAATGATGCTGAAAGGCAGAGTAAAGATAATTTCTCTCTGGATTAAAACCAGCTAAAAATGTGCAAACTGACACATAGTACCTGTTCCATTCAATTACCTGCATTTTCTGTTCTTTAGAATCACACAATTGCAATAGGTACCATGAGGAATTTTGCGGCAGAACTTCAAGTAGGCTCAGAGCAGGACGGTTCAAACCTGCCATCAGTGCCCCTTCATCTTGCCGGTCAATAGCCTCATTCACTTGGACTAAAGCTATGTGAACTGAAATGAAAACAATGCCTATAAACAGCAAATAAGGCTTTCATGGGGAAAAAAAGTCCATTGCTGTCAGCATCTCACTTTTTGTAAAAGCCAGCTAGGGTGGCAATCTTTATGTAGAGGAGAATTACCTCTTTCATGTCCAATCCTACAAAGGGAGTCTCTGGCTCTGTGTGAGCCTGTGTGGAAGCAGTTGAACCACAGCTAAGTGGAAGCTTACAAATGAATTTTGAGTCTATATAGAAGAGGGGGTCAAAATTTACAGTATTCTGCACACAAAAAGAACGTAAGGCAACAGAGCAGGCAATAAACAATTTGATTCTGAACTGAGGAATCCTTACAACAAAAACCACAAACAGACATTAGCCCCCCCTGCCAAAGATTAGTAGAGAAGGAATAGCATGAAAAAAAGAGTTGTAGACAGATACTGGCTACTTGTGCGTATTTTATAAGTTTCCATAGAAATATTTTGTTTGTTCAGGTGGACTCAAGTTGTGTTCAGCTGGAATCTGGGAGATCATGTGTTGTATGCATACTTCCACGAGGATCCAGAATAGCTTACTGTTTATTTTATTGATATTGCCTTGAATCTCAGCTTGTGTCAGCAACTCCTCGTAGACATCTCTCTCTTCATCAGAAATTGTGCCATTCTAAGAAAACAAAATTGTTGCTAGTTCACACAAAACAGCTTGCAGAGAGAAAAGCTATTAGCCAAAGTCATTAAAAACTGCATCAGCTGAAGCATTTACTGAATGTATTTGTAAAGCAATTTGTTGACCAAGCGAACTGAAGAAATTAACACTTCGTCATAACTGGCTGAGCAGTTTTCTGCTTCCTGTAAAATAATCATGTAAATACAGTATAGCATTTTAAACTATAGAGACCATTAGCTCTCATGTAAAAGAACACAACGAATAATTTCACATTAAATATCTGTGGCAGAGGTTATACTTTATACTCAAAAAAGGGTATTATTCTGTTTACAACATTTTAAGCAGTATATATTTGCTTTTTCTAAAGCAATTAATGAAGGAGAACTAGTCTTTTTTAGTATTTAGTCTTCCGGTATTTTTAGCCTTTGGGCAAAGTTAAGATGCATCATACTCACAAGTAATCATATTCTTATAAAATTGGCTTTTAACTCATTGCATTACCATTATTTCTCTTAGTTATCTTAAAAGTGGAAGTTTCTTCCGAATTGTACTAATTTAAAAAATTAGGTTAATTTTTAAAACAATAATACTACAACATAAGAAGAAACATGAAGGAACATGAGTACTAGGAGCACAAATAAAACACCACTACCTTGAGTCTTGCATTTGATTCTTTCTTCCTTTTAGCATCAAAGAGTTCATTCTGATAGTCCTGCGCCAGTTCCTCATCCACGTTGAGCAACATTGCATTTGGGTTCCTCAGAGTCGCCATGGTTTGCTCAGCTATTCCCTTCTCAACAGCTTCGTTGATTGCTATTACAGCTGCATGCACTAAAATTGAAAGCATAATCCTAAGTATCAGGAAGCAAAAAAGTCAAAGCTGTCATTGTTTCTTCTGATTTATTTGAAAGGAGCGTTTAATTTATGTTCAATAATTTACAGATTCGAACATTCCACTCCATGTTTTCTCTAGACTGCAGAACTTTGTGTTTACTCAAAGGTGGCAAATTGCTGTCTACTCCATGTTCACCCTTCACCCAAACTGGGGTGTGCTGGTTTCAGCTGGGGTAGAGTTAATTTTCTTCTCAGTGGCTGGCATGGGGCTGTGGTTTGGATTTGTGCTGAACTCAGGGTTGATAACAGAGAGATGTTTTTGCTGTTGCTGGGCAGGGCTTACACAGAGCCAAGGCCTTTTCTGCTTTTGGTACTGCCCCACTGGGGAGGGGACTGGGGGTGCTGAGGAGATTGGGAGGAGACACAGCCAGGACAGGTGACCCCAACTGACCAAAGGGATAATCCAGACCCTGTGGCACCATGCTCAGTGTATAAAGTGGGGGAAGGAGGAACGTTTGGAGTGATGGAGTTTGTCTTCCCAAGTCACCATTATGTGTGATGGGGCCCTGCTCTCCTGGAGATGGCTGAACACCTGCCTGCCCATGGGAAGCACTGAATTAATTCCCGGTTCTGCTTTGCTTGTGTGCACAGCCTTTGCTTTCCCTATTAAACTGTCATTTTCTCAGCCCATGAGTTCTCCAACTTTTACTCTTCCCATTCTTTCTTGGATCTTGCTGGGGGGGAATGAGTGAGGGGCTATGTGGGGTTTGGCTGGGGTTAAACCATGACATGGTTACTATTGTACCGATGGAAAGTAAAACATGAGTTACATTTATCACTCAAGTCCTATTTTATTTAGAAGGTAATTACATGTAGGAATTCAAAGTATTTTTGGTAGTTTTTACCTTCAAGCTGTGTGTTTGTGTCCATATAAAACTACCGTCTAAACTGAGTATATCTGAGAGATTCTACACAAGATTAAGGAAATTGAAGCTCCAATAAACTTGTCCTCTGGAAGAACACATTTAAGACCCCCCCCCCAGGCAGGATGCAGCCCTGCACATCATATTTAAGCCTCTCTGAGATGGTTCTTTGCACAACAAGATCTCCATGAACACTAGGCACATGAGAGACACTGATCTAATTGTCCCTCCTCCTGTCACCTTCAAAGCCACAAGGCAGCAGACTTCAAATGGAGACAAAAAACACCCAGCAGGCTTTTGAGGGTTCTCAAAATGTTACTACACAGAAAAAAGGGAAAAAAGTGTCATAGGACTCACTACGGCCATTGATCAGCTTAAGCATTAAGCCTTTCCTTTGAGAAAACAATAAAACTTCAGCTACTAAACAAATGCTTGACTCCAAGAATTTAAGAGTCAGAAAAGCTCACGTTTTTTCACACAGTAAATTTGCATGAGTGTACAAATTCAAAACCACTTACAGCTGAATTAGGTGTAGAGTAGTGGCTAACACACCCCTCCCCAGTTACTCCCTGCACATTTGGCCCTAAGATCACTCTAGTGCAAGTGAAGGACTTGCACTAGAGCTGTACTTCATCTGTACCTTCATGCCACAAAGAGACCTCAATGGCTGTCTGGTGGCACATTATTCTCAACTATTTTACAGACTTTACTATATAAAATGTAATTCCTGATAAACGTATATCTAGATCATATCCCAAAGGAGGAACGTTGCAGCTCCCCATTTATCATCACAGCAGCTTGCCTGAGATTTACTTTCATACCACCAAGGAGATGTGTGAACGCAAAACACAATGACCATCTTTCCTTTCTCTGTCAATACTTACTTTCTACATGGGCCTGCATGGTTCTGCTGAAGTGGACAAATGCATGCAGTAAAAAGCAGTTATTTAGATTAAGTTTAACTGGAGGTCTAAATATCTGAGTCTGAAAGACTTCAGTTTTGCTCAGTTTATGAAAGAAAGCAAAGAGGCTTCAGATTTGTCGTTTTAGAAGAACAAAGGAGTATACAAATTTTGAGAAGTCGGACAAAAAAACATATCACTGAAAACTCAGCAGGGGCAAACGAAGGATGAAGTGAAGCTATACACCCTCTGAGATGGCAGCTACTGGAACTTGCATAGCTGTTGGTGGATAATCCATCGCTTAGCACTGAGCTCATGCCAGAAAGTTGTTCTAAAATTGTTTCACTCTAGCTCAGCTCAGCACAATATCATCTGGGTAGTACAAACAGCTAGTATGGTGGAGGAGATACAAGCAGAGAAACACACTGGTTCATTTGTCATTAAACTTTGTGAAAAGACCAAGTTCACATTGAACATTAGGAAAAGGTTTATCATTGAGAGGGTGGTAAGTCACTGGAACAGGCTCCCAATGGAAATGGTCACAGCCATCAAACCTGACAGAGTTCAAGGAGAATCTGGACAATGCTCTTAGCTCTATGCTTTATTTTTAGGTAATCCTGTGAGGATTAGGAACTTGGACTCAATTGTCCATATGTATCCCTTCCAACTCGGGACATTCTGTGGTTCTGTGTAGATCCATATCCACTCCAAGGGACTAAGAAAACTGTCCTTAGACACATAATATGATCCAAACATCCTCACAGAACACATAGGAAGGATGTTATCTCTTCCACAGTTGTGTAAGAGGCTTCACTAACCTAAGTGGAGCTAGCAAAAAGCAGTCAGAAGATAGGTTCAAGATGGGAGAGAATTGAACAGATATTGGTAGAGGTGAACCCACCTACCAAGAGGAATAGTGAGAAGCCTGATTGGACTTGAAAGAGCAGGCTGGAAGCACAGAATAAGAGAGGTTTTCTTGCAGAATAAGCTCTCTGTGAAAGCACTTAAGCTTATTCTTTCCATGCTGATTTATACTACTGCTGGCAGCAGAGTAGGAGTCATCAGCAGTTGTTTCACTTTCATATCTCCTTTTGCATACTCTACTTAGGAAGAAGGATAGTAGACCCCCTTCCTCTGGCAGGATCTCCATTATCCAACCTCCCTAATGTGTGAGGGTTCCCATAGCAGATGTTTCCTGTTGTGGGGCAGAACATGTTATCTACAGCACAATCCTTGCTCAGAGGGACAGAACCAGCATCAGGAAACCCTGCTTTTCTAAGACTGAAAACACTTCAGAAGTTAAAAAAGGAAGCCCTATGCGCTATAATAAGGCTTTCAGTGAAGGATGTTTCAGCCCTTTCATCTTCAGCAGAGGAAGCTCCCTGGAAAAGTGCTTGGTAGTCACTAAATATCTAAAAATCTGCTAAAAAACTCCTGCCACTTCAAAAGGCAGCATTTTAAGAGCTAGCTTTGGTGAAGCATGCACATATTAAGCAGGCTTCAAAATATACAACACAGACAATGCAAATAAACATCAAGTGCGTTTTAAGTTAGGCTCTGAAACTTTCAGCACATTAAGTTAACACCATGAATCAGCTTGCCGCTTTGCAAGCTTGAATGAAGTAGCAATGGAACATACTAAAGCCAACCCTTCTATTCTTCAGTTTACCCTGCTGAAAAGACTAGGATCTTAAACAAAATAACTGGAGCTCAAGTGTTGATTTAAGTGGATGCACTTGATGTCACATCATTTAAATGCAAGCAATTTTTTTGTAATCTATCGCTTCATTGCACAAAAAAAAGTGATATAGGAAAAAACACCCAGACCTACAGATGAATAGGCATGGGCAGCAGAAAAAGAATTAAATTCTGTTTTTGAATGGTGGTTGTTCAAGACAGGCTCAAAAGAACCATAACTGTCCAGCAGGACCTATCCCTCAGCAGGGTTCTACCATGCTATGGGTCACACACCACTGGTCAGACAGATTGAAAGCTACCCATGGAGGCAAGTTCCACATATACAACACCCTGTGTGAGAGAGTTGTCTGTCTGGAACAACGACTTGTCCTCACAGCAACCTGTTTGGGTGTTTTGGGAAAACTGCAAAAGGCAAAAA
The DNA here is from genome assembly GCA_013398115.1 of Falcunculus frontatus. Taxonomy (NCBI): domain Eukaryota; kingdom Metazoa; phylum Chordata; class Aves; order Passeriformes; genus Falcunculus; species Falcunculus frontatus. Next base: position 1,379,886 of record VZRV01006657.1, read on the forward strand.
ATAAAGAGAGGAGACACAGAAAAGACATGTCCATGTTCCCATGGACATCTACATTGTACCCATATGGTGCAGAGGCACGCACAGAGCCCAATTCATTACTCTAGAGGAGCACTAGCTACCAAAACATTAAACCCATTCAAAATATTGTAAGAAATCTTTGCTTCTGGTAGCACTTCCTATGTTTCAATGGAGATACTAAAATCTCAGACTGCAAATTTTGAAGAGGCCTTGTAACAATGATGCAAGGTGACAGGGAAAACCTTATTGCTTTTCCTTCTAGTTATTAAGAGGTGGCAAACTAACTGAATTAGAACACAGAAAATATTTTGTTAGCATTGTGTCAAAGCATTTGGTAGAGAACAAGAGTCACACTTACAAGCAGCTTCGTCCACTGATAATTCACTGGCCAGAATCCCACCAATTTTACTAAAAGATGGCATCTGTATACCATATTTCTCTAGCTCCTTTCGCATGTTGCTGATTTCTTCCTCTGTTCAGACCAAAAAAAAAAAAAAAAAGTGGAAATACTATCAGAACAAAAGCATGACAATTTCACTATGAACAACCAGACCTACAGAAATGTTTCTGAAAGTGCTTGTGAGCAGGGCTTCTGAGCAGTTTTCTGCCCTATTTTGAAGGACTCTGAGATATGACAAGTATTCCATGCAAACTCACTCCTTCCTGCCCCTTGGAGGATGAAGATCATTAAAAATAGCACCCTCTCACCTGTTTAATTTGTAACAATGTTGTAACAAATGTTGTCAGAGGAGAGAGGCCATAATAGAATATATGTACAATGTTAGTAGATTTACTGGATTTAAAAAAAAAAAAAATCTAACATATGGTAATATAAGCATTTTTTTTACCTGTGAAGTCGACTTTTCCCAGAAGGTCCTGGATCTGTGGAGCTAACCCAAGTTTGAAGAGATATAAACTGCAAAGAAGAAAGATAGGCTTTAAAGTTCTGTATGTGATTGAGCAGTTTGCTTTCTGTACAAGAGAAAAGCACTTTTATGAAGCTTATCCTTTAACCCTTGACTTACATTCGCCAATACAGAATAAATTGACACTACAGTTTTCTTCGTGCTGTATTTTTAAGTCTTACAGAAAAAGAAGTCTTTTCTTTTCAAGCACCATCTCTAAGAGAGTCACTGTCAGTGTATCTCAGGTCACAGGGGATTTATAAACAAGTAGAAAACCTTAGTGAAAGATAGGTAAAGAAATGCAAAAGCTAGTACTGGGAGAAAACCAAGATCTGAAAGCATTTTAGTACAGCTTATATCTTTGGATCTATGTTCTATTTTGACTTGCACTAATCATATCCCTGTAATTATTAGCAGAAAACACATAAATCACTGACACCCTTCTTACTAAGTGTAGAGAAGTAAGGACCTGTAAGTCCATCCAATACCATCTCAAAAATATTTGTGTTGTTAGCTATTTTAGTCTTGAAAAATGAAGCAAGTTGATTTATTGTACTATCCAAGAGCTAATATTTTTTATTTCAATATAGCATGAAAAATATCTTCACTCATTCCTAGAGCTCTGGCGTGCTATCTGAAAGAAAACAGCTGAATACGTATGTATTTTCTCAGTAGCTTCCAAACAAGGCACGTATTTATCTACAAAAGACTGATGTTTCTATAATTTATCAGTGAAATTCAATAAACAAGTGAGTTAAGCAATAAAGAATCAGAAAAGATAGATTTTAAAAACAGTACCTAAATAACACATTCGCCCAAAAGAATTGTTTTCCACCTCTTTTCAAACTTACTCCACCCCCAACATCATTCATTCCAAATGTGCTTTGGGGTTTAGGGTTTTTGTTTCTAGAGAGGCATAATTCCCTTTTGTGTTTTGTTGTAAAGGGGTTTTTTTTGCTACGAGCAAATAATAGGATGAGATTTCAAAGCATGTATTTGTAGCTGTTGTATTTATTTAGGAGCATGTGGAATCAGCATTTATCTTCCATGCTGCCACAGCTACTCCTCTGTCCTGTCCCTATCTGGATGAACACAACGAAGGATCTCAGGTATGTCAACACTCCTTTGCAGCCTCTCAAAATCATTGCTGATGCCATTCTTACCTTTCAAATCTGTCTAAAATGCAAACTAGCTACTTCAGGGGGGGGAAAAAAAAGCACATAGACTTTACAAGACTATAGTAATGAACCAGGTTCCTCTGTTACCCTGGTCTGCCTTCCAGTCTTTTCTGGGTAGAAAGAGATTTTGCTCTAAGTTTGAGACAGGGACACAGTCCTGTCTGAAATGCTGGGTGTCATACAAACAGCTGTGGAAATCAGCAGCATCACTATGTTGACTCTTTTTTGGGTCATCACAATAAAAAGATACAAGAAGAAAGAGTGCTATGAACATTAAATAATTTTTTTTTTTTTTGCTGTTCAGCACTTCCAGAAGGATGTTGAACCATGTGTGATATTTCCTATGCTCATTTGTTTGGATAAACTTATTAACCACCAGATGGTGCTGAAAATGTTCTTCTAGTCTTGCAGGGAACACAAAGACACTTCTGCTCTGAGTTAACACATAATTTTGCTTGAAACAGCTTGCTTAATGCTTTTATTGTGTAACTTGAACCTCAGAAAACACATGAAGTCAAAAGCAGGGGGCCTCGTGGTTAAGAAAACTGAATATGGAGGCAGCAGGAGCAAGGGAAAAACAAGGCAGAAAGAGCAGTTCCCAGGTGAAACTCCTTTCAATACAAAGCATCACCCACACAGAACTGCATCTCATATGAGGCAGATGTTCCCAGGACTTGTTTTATGCTTAACTCATGTATAACACGCTGTGAAAAACAGATCTGAAAACAGCATGTTTTTTCTTTCAAGGCATGCTTGTTATTCTGCTGCTTCCTATGAAAACAATGTTTTGAAGCTCTCCAGTTTTAGAGGGATAGTTTGTCTAGGATGTAGCAGTGATCTTCTTGCAAAGATAACTCAAAAACTAAACTTTTCAAGGAAAAATATCTCCAAGCACTGCTATTTATGAAGAAGAATCATTGTTAGCGTCTTAATTTAAATGAAGCTGTTCTTAACCTCACTTAGTGCAGGAACAAATCCAAATCTGCTTTCACAAGAAAAATGGTGCAAGAAATGAAACCTATGCCTTTGTATTTTTCAAGCTGAAACCAGAAGTTCCAATTCTGGTTCTACCACTAATTTGTTCCTGGCCTTGGTCCCAGTCAATACTTTAAGTATCAATGTTTCAGTGAGAGAAAAGCAAGAGGTAATTACATTCAACAGGAATATAATAAGAAATAGTTTGCTAAGTTGCTCCTTCCTGGCCAGAGCAGTGTTGTATTTGACAGCACAAGTCACTCCACGTGCTTTAAGTACAACAGTCTTAATTTCAGACTTGAATCAGGACATATCCTAAAACTACATTTAAACCAACATGCTTAGAGTAACCATTAGGCCTTCTAGCAGCAAAAGATCAGCAAAATAATAAAGAGCCAATGACTTTCCCTGCAAAATGTTACTATTTCAGGTGTCAAATATATGTTTCGGATACAGCTCAGCGTTCCTCTGGTGCCAACCCACTTGGGAACACTGCTGGCCAATCAAAGTGCCCTGTCCTTAATTCTATTCTTTGCCAGACAGCTTTCAATGTAGCCTGCATGCCATTCAATACTGAGACTGGATTTTGATTTGAAAAACTCCAGTGAAGGACTTATGACATGAATTTTAGGAAAAGGTATGGAAACAAATAAAGCTCAGTCATTGTTTCTTCTATTCTTACATCCTGCACAGGATGCAGGCACAGGGGCCTACAATCTCATGGGAAAGCATCATAAATAAAAGCATTCCAGGCCTATTCCCCTTCAGTGTGGCATGACACTTACAATATAAAGTTCATTTCTAAAATAATAGCCAAAAAAACCCCATATTAAGTACAGAGGTACAGAGTTAGAGCGTTGTGTTTATATACATGAAGAAAAAGTAATTTAAACAGTACAAATTTGGAAGTGAAAGCTGAGACAACACAGACTAATTCTGGTAATGGCATAAATCCTGGGGCATGTCAAGATGGAGAACGGAAAATTTCTACCATAGCTCAATCCATTGTAAACCTCAGTTCAGGATACGAGTTATTGCCATTGCAATGATAAGGCAGATATCAAGAAAGGATTTGATGGGGTTGTTGTTTATGTAGTATTCAAATCCACAGCTAATATGTCCTACATACATGAGGGAGCAAATATTAGAAAAATTAAATGTGCTCTTCCACCTCCTGCAAAATGTTTGAGCTGGCCCATAGCACGGCTGGGGGGGCGCATAGCCCACTGAGCCAGCCTGACCTGGTTAGGGTTATAGCCCCACACATCCTCTTTAGGAAATCACTTCAAGATTACGCAAGACACTCGCTGTCAGAGCAGACTGCACTACCAAGTTATAGGCAAGCTACAGTAACTCTCAAATAGTCCTGGTGTCTCTTCCCAGCTCACATTACACCAAGTAAAATAATTTCAAGGGGCAACTCTTGTCAAAGATGGCAAAAATATTCTGGGCTGTCAGCTGTGAACACCTGGCATGTAAAGCAAATATGGTGAGCTTCAGTGGTAAGTCCTGTTTATTGGGAGTGAGTGCACATCCCAGAATGCAAGAGTGGGCACATAATTTCAAGGATTAGCCCTAAAAAAGTTTCAAAAAAGCATGTATTGAACAGTTTCTGTCTGATAGCCCTGAAGCAGCTGATGTGCCTTTAAACACCATTAGAAAGAGAGAAGAGAGTCTGGGGTGTAAGTTAATTATGTTCTCTGAAAGATTAGTGCCAAAAAATACTGAAAGGGAAAGGTCTCTATGTGCAGGAAATGAACTAGAAGAGCCACAGGAGGGTGGAGCTGTCTGCCAACACCACTATCCCTCACACCAGGGACAGCACAGGGCAGATGTTTTTGTGCTAAACATCAAGAAAATCCTTAAGGCAGAACATGAAAAAATTTTAATCTCTATTTCAATTATGTAGTCAAAGACTCTCTTACTTTACATCGAAAGTCAAGTTGCTCAGAATTTTGAAATCTTTGAAAATGTTTCATTTTTACATAAATTACCACAGAATACAGTAATTAATTGCTTCAGTTTTGAGACAGAAAGATGTCGGTTCATCATTATTTTCACTCTGATCAGCATGTCTGCTCCATGGTTGTACTAATGTTTTGCAAAGTTTCTGTTAATTTGTTTGATTTCTGTTGAAGTATGCATTTTGAAATTGTTTGCTCACTTTGCGAGGGGATGTACTATCGAGAGAGGGATTTGTGTGCTGAATTCAGTAGTCCTTCGTTTCTATTTTGAAAATTACTTGGCCAATGTCCTGACAAAGTTCAACTTTTCTCTCCAACTTAAAATTAATGAACTTGTAAATTCTGACAGATTTTGATATACTGGTTGCCCTAAAGCCATTTCAAGACTTACACTCCTAACTTTGGCAGTTACTATAACTTTTATTCCTGTCAGCAGTTACCTTAGAGCGTGAATGCAGTATATCATCCGAGGGATGTTTTTCCTATCATAGACATCCGTAGTCTCTGGATAAAAGATCTAAAAAGCAAAGCACACACAGTTAAGTAAGAAGACTTATTACTGAGCAGAAATGTTTACTCTGCAGAACCATACCTTAAACTTACAGAATTTCAGCTGTTACTTCTATACAGCTATGAGTCACATCTCTTCTGATGTTATTTTAACTTTATCAGTAGTTTTCATAAAGAAGAGCTTAATAAAGCATAAAAGCTACTTAATAAGAGGGGGAAAAAGGAAGATAAGCAGACAGCATTTCAACAAGATTTTTAGAAAATGTCCTTTGGCATAAGCTCAGCCAGTAGTGCTTGTCCTCTACAGATGCCCAAAACCTGGAATGCAGTTACAATTTGCAAAGCCTCATTACAAACCAAACCTATCAAGTATGGTTTGAAAATGCATAATTCTAATTTCCAGCACCTCTAACTTTGAGAATAGATCATTTACAAAGAAAGATATTGAGAGAGAGGGATATTAAGCAATTTAGCCAAGAAGTCACATCATAAGTTCCAGTTCTGGTTCTACCACTAATTTGTTCCTGGCCTTGGTCCCAGTCACTAAACACTGTTTCCCCACAAAAATATAATAAAAAGACTCAGTTAACCATGAGAGTTGGCAGCATGCTTCCAGCCCAGGCTGGTCACTCGGGGCTGCACTGTCCTATGGTTAATAGGACCAGGCTAAGTCGGGAGCACAGTGTCCTCTTCATCATTTGCTCAAAACGGCTTTGTGAGGGAGAATTGGGAACGCTTTTAGCCATGACCATCCTCTGCAACAAAAACACAATCTTTCAGAGGAGGGATGGCAGGGCAGAAATCAGCCAGCTGAACAGAAGGCTCAAGGACTCTACTGGAAAAAAAAAGCCTGACCTGGAAAAGGCAGGATCCCTTCCCGTCTCTCTGGCATTTCTGATGGCAGTCATGAGTACCCTTTCCTGGTTATGGGCACCTGCAGTGAGTTTGCCTGCAGTGAATTTGCCTAAAGTAGCTGACCATTAGTCCATGTAGCCCTTCAGGCAGCTGCCTGAGCCTCCCCACTCTGCCTGACCACAGTGCCGTGGGCAGCACCGGGGCTGCTGGCACCCAGGCACCCTGGGGTGGGGAACTGCTCGACCCGAGCTGCGTGTGGCCACCAAAATGTACAAACAAGCAGCATAGGTGTTTGCACACAGCCCTTAAAGGATTTTCATCCAAAATAGACTCACTGGTGCCCAGAAACAGCAGCAGAGGGGGGAGATGACAAGCGAAGACCCACAAGGAGGAAGGTAAATATAAGAGGTGACCCAAGAAAGCAGCTGGTGGAAGAAGAGCAGCAGCAGAGTCACGCAGATGCACTGAAGGGTGCAAGAACAGTCTGGAAACAGGGCAGAGGCAGAGAAACTGGGACGTACAGTAAGAGGAAGAGGCAGCAAGAGGCATGATGTGAAGAGGTAACCTAAAGGAAGCAAATATTTAATTTTTCTGTTTTAAACCATATTCCTTTCAGGCTCCCCCAGAGACTGCACTAGCAATAAGATATAGCTCAAACACCACTAGTGTCCCCACCTCAGCCCACACACACCAGCAGCAGCAACACAGGACTGATGCTCCCACTGCTTTCCACATTAATTTCTCCTCAGTTTGTTTTTTGAATTACCCCTTCCCTGTAGACTTACTGTAAGGAACTGTTTACACTCAAGCAGATGAAGGGGGATCTCAGTGAACCAATGATTTCAGCCACTTTCTCTGCTGAAATTTAAAGGCTTACCTTAGGCAGACCAATGGACTCCATTGCTCTTAACCACTGCACAGTGTTGTCAGTGTGCCGAAAATGAAGGCCAGATCTCTGTTGGAAACACAGGAGAAGATTATAAAAGTCATGTTAAGCAAATTCTCTACTTATTGATCCTCCTGTTGTTTCCCAGTTTTATATCCTGAAGCTGAGTTCAAGGAATGTTCACTTATTTGAAATCGGAGACCAAAGTGTAACAGCTTCAATTTTGCTAATGAAGCATCCTAACACATCAACAGCTCCACACTGAGTTCAGCTCATTCTTTCATGTTACATAAGCCAGATTTGTACCCATCCAGGTGGACTGTGATTGAAGTAGAAATTTGTACAGTCCTTCAGTATTCTTTGGGAGTAGAGGCTGGATGTCAAATACCAGGAACTAAAGTACAGAAATAGTAACACTGCTCAGCACTACCATGAAGAACAGATAAGGAGCGTGGAACTCTTCAGTTCTACCTGAATACCTGACCCTCCCAAAAGCCTATGAAAGCAGCATAAGAATAAAGTGGGAAAGTATTTTTGTTTTATTTTCAATACTGTCTTTTAGAGTAAAGGGAAAAAGGAGTCTCTCAAGTTTTGGAGATTTTCAAGAGAAATATTTAGAGGTAACTGGAATTCTTAACAATAATTTTTTTTTGCCCCCTCTATATGTGGAGATAATGTTTTCCATAGTGGGACTAATGTGTATGAGTATATATTTCTGTATCATTGAGGTTCTTGGAGCTAGCAAAAGTCTGCACAGGGAACAAGCTAAGCTCACTTACTGGTAGCTTGTTTTTTGCTTCTCATTGTTAAAGTTGATAAAATAAACACAGATCTAATGAAATGAATGTCAAATATGCTTACATACAAGATGAAGAAAGCCTCAAATTGCTTTTGACTACTATTCCTAATGAGAAATAACTTTATAAATTGCAAAGCTCATGTTCTCCTCAGAGACAGAAGTGTAATTTGTGCAGCTTTAAAAACTTGAAGGGACACCAAAACAATTTTTCTAAGGGTAAAATATTTCTAACTTATCATACAGGCTTCTTACAGCTCTGCATCTTCCATCTAGTCTCTACAGCCTTAAAAGAGAGAAAGCTAACTAGCCATGCTTGGGAATGTTTAAGAGCTGGAAGACAAACACTACTGGGTTTTGTCATCTTGGTGAGAGAACTGAGAAAGTTATTACCTTGTAGCGTGACTGCTCCACATCATAGATCTTTTTGTCTGACACCACATTAGGTGCAAAGAATTTTGCAAGCTTGGCGAGGTAAACACCATTTCTTAAGCCTTCTTCCAGTTCCGTAGTTGGGGGCAGCTCTTCGTCCAAGCAGACCTCCATCCATCTACAGAGACATTTGAGAAACACTGTTATTTGGATTTTAATTTGAGTGACAGCTTCTGCCTACAGCTCTCATACTTTAAATGTCACTACCACAATGTAATTATAACAGAGAAGGACAAGGGCTAAGGAGAAAGTTCACATATTCATTCACAAGGCATATCAAAATGACCAGAGAGTCGTATCTGTGATTGTGACCCATCAATAAGCAAACAGCATGCTTTGAAGTATTCACACCCCAAGGGGTCTAACTCAAATCTTTTGAACAGTACTAGGCTTATGAAGAAATAGTAATTTAAGCTGAAAACTAGACGAAAACATGGAGCATTGTGTATTATTGACGTTTACATTTAAAAAAACCTCTGTGATTTCTATGCCAGTGCTGAACCTCATGAGCATCAAGGACAGCAATGCTCTGGGTGAAGCAGGTTCCTGTAGCCAGTGTGCCCTGCAACACAACCTCACAGCAATGCCCACCTCAGTACAGAGCACTGCTGCAGATTATCCTCCTCCTGCGTGGGAGCTCTGCACTCTCACCCATGAAACACAGTACTGGTGCTGGAGGGAGGAGTGAGGGTTGTGTTGAAAAGCCCAAGGTACTTCATGCATTTGAGGTCTGCCTGGCAGTAAGTAGGCTGAAACACTGCTTCTTGTTAGTGACAGTGACTAAATCCTCCAAGATGCTAAATTAGTTATGCATTTGAGATTTAAGATGTGATAGACATGGTACTAGACAGAAAACAGTATTAATTGAATACATAACCAGTTCAGAAGGCAAATAACAGATATGAAACCATATTATCCAGTATGTTTATACTGAGTAGCCAAGAGAAATTGCTTCCAAAGCACTTCTGAAAAAGATTAGTGTCCTAATCACTGGACCAGAAGTTCCTTACATTGGTGGTCTAAGTATTTTGGCCCTGTGATATTATTCTTATTTCCAGCAGCTAAATCACATTACAAGAGCTTTAAATCTGCTTAGTTCTTCCCTTTTGTTTTTTTTTTTTTAATTTGCTTAGTCATTCTCTCATGCTTTTAGAACATTAATAACAATACAAATAAAAAAGTTGAAAGGCAAGAATAAAGTTGAAGACATTAGTTCACTTTGCTTACTGTCACTGAGGCAGCATCATTTTAAGCGAGACAGCATTACAGATCTAACATCACCTCCATAGGGGTGACTTCAGAAATCAGGAATCTTGGATCCAAGTTGAAAATGAGCCAGTTTTTACTCCACCATGGAGTAGAAGAAAGCTCACTACATCATTTTGTTTCACATCAAAACTCTAGACAAATGTTCTACTCCATTCCACTTTTGGATTTGTTACAGGACACACGAAAGTTGTTTCACTGAAGCACAGACTACCCAAATAGCTCTTAGGAAACCAACACTCATAAATCCAACACAATATCACACAAAACTGCACTAAGCAAGTGTCATTAGGAGAACACTATTTTGCAGTATAAAAGCTACTTCAGTGAGAAGAATCATATTCCTGATGAGTTTCCCAGCTTTATCCTGCACTGCGTGTTTGTGTATTATGGGTCCATGCCAAGGGTCCCAAAAGTCACCCTTGCTAATGACATTTTATAGACTAAATAGATTTATACACCAAGGCATCACACTTGTCTTCTCCAAAGAAGACAAGGAAGAATGTACAAAGAAGGTGTACTTCCAGGCAAATACGGTTTTTACCTGAGCCAGTTAGCTTTTCCTATAGAATTTATTTTCTAGAATATGTCTTCTAGAAAAAGAATTGTACAGTTAAGTGGCAAGAGCTTGCTGAGCCACAGCAGGTATTTGCCATGAGCCACAGCTGACTCTGCTGTTCAATGGACCATCTCCAGAGATATGAACTGTGTGCCCAGAGCAGCATTTTGTATTCTTCGCACTTCAAATTCTCAGTTTTCTTGTGAAAAGATTTTTCTAAGATCCTAAGTCCAGGGCACCTAAAAGGTACTGCATTGGAACTGTTTTTGAAGATACACACATATGCCCACCTGCAATTTTTCTTCCTTCCAGTACAAAAATTTACTACTTCTATATAAAAATGAGTCATTCCCTGAGCTCTAAATGAGATGCTGATTCAAAGTGAAAGCTACTCCTCAGCTTTTCAAACTTCTTGTAATTCAACAACAGTAAAACTGTTGTGGGTTTTTTCCCAGCATGGTGATAAGCCTTTAAAATTAATCTGGAACCCTCCTGTTCTAGTTAGGGAGGCTACAGTGTCTAACGGGTAAATGCAGTACCCTGAGGAACAACCAGGAAACAGTATGAGGATGCAAAGAAAGCAGAAAGAAGAAAAAAGTAATGTAGAATACAACTGTCAAACCACAAGTCCAGATAAACACACAAGGGAACCAATATCTTTTGAGAAGGAGAATGTTAGTAACTCAGTGGAAAAAAGAGGGGGAAAAGCTAGAGAGAACTAAGTGGAGCAGACCTGAAAAATGTAAAGTTTCTTCCCATTTATAGACAAAAATCTGTAAGTTGTATCTAGTCTAGAAAAAATTAGGGGTCTGCAATAGGGAAACTATAACTTACAGCATTTGGTAATCAGTGTCCAAGATTGAGAACACAGCTACAGCTGTATTACATATAAGATATGTTTTACCAATGTCTGGAAGTGCAGAACTTAGCTACAACAAGATCTACTGTGAAAGGATTTACTGTGTTTTGCTCATGTTTAATTGGAGGAAGGAAAAACCTCAGGATTTTAATTAAATCCTGCTAGTATACAAACAACCTTGTAACTCAGTTATGCAAACAGCTGGAAGGTGCTGTAAGTACTCTGCAGAGCCTTCTCTTCTCCAGGCTGAACAACCCCAACTCTCTCAGCTGTCCCCATAGAAGAGGTGCTCCAGCCCCCTGATCAATTTTGCAACCCTCCTCTGGGACCCACTGGACTAAGTCACATCTTTCCTGTGCTGGGACCCCAGAGCTGATGCAGCACTGCAGGTGGGGTCTCACCAGAGCAGAGCAGAGGGGCAGAATCCCCTCCCAGGCCCTGCTGGCCGCGCTGCTTTGGATGCAGCCCAGGACACGTTTGGCTCTCTGGGCTGTGAGTGCCCATGGCTGGGTCATGTTGAGCTTCCTGTCAACCAGCATTATCTACAGCACTTTTCTCCCCAGTGCTGATTAGAATTACAAAAGTTTTGTTTCCTTTACACTGATTCAGTCAAAAGGCAATTATGGTTTTAAACAGAAAGAACCATTACTTCCAACCTTGTGAGGTTCTGCTTTTTAAGGCCCAGTTTGGTGAGTTTATGAAGGTTATTATACAACATTGTACAGTCAGCAGGAGCAGACTGGACTGAGAAAACCAGAAATCCTTCTACTTTTGTTTCTTTTAGTGAAACAGAGAATTTCCACATGACCGTAAGGATTTATAGACACCTTTGGAGCAATTTATTTTTCTTCGGGGCTAAAGAAGCAGCATTGCCTTTGGCTCACCCACTGTTTTCCTGAGCACACAGAACTGCAGCATCAGCATCACATTAAAGTCTGTTGCAGAAACTGTTGCCCAAAAAAAGTAGTTAATACCACTGATACACACAATGAGGTGTCTATAACTCAATCTTAGACAGTAGGCTTTCCTTCAGTATCAAGCTTGTAGAGTAAGGCTATTACAGATATCAAATGTACGCACGCATTTCTACTGTCCTTTTTCTACAATATAATCCCATAACTGTGCTTTTAACAACCCTTAGTGACTGAGGTAGGCCATGAAAAACTGACACAGTGGTGAACATGATGGTTTATTTGGTCACTCATTTAAGCTAAACCCAAACCCCGCTCCATGGTGGAGGGACAAAAGTCAGCCCCCGGAAGCAGAGCCAGGCATACAGCATCACTGAAATTCATCTAAAATTAACAATCATTCAGACAGTCCTACAGAGCTACCCACACCAGTTATAGTCTTACCATTTGGATAAAATATGTATAAACAGGTATTTTCCTAAAGATAGATACTTGGGAATGAATAAATACAGCCCACTTTGGTTTTCATAATACTGCAGCACTTGCCAACACAGAAACAAAGGATTTGCCTTAGACAAAAAAGCAAACCTAAATTTGATCAATGAAAATAGATCTCCAAAACTTCAGTTCCGATACATAGTACTAGAGAGTCAGCTAGGAGTGAGTATTGAGGTACATTTCCCTTTTGCTTTGCTCAGTTCTGTTTTAACTCTTGACAATCCATGGCACAGCTGTTCAGCAGTGAATTTCTGGCAAGATAACAATGGAGACTTCTATGCCACACTTAAGAGCAGCAAACAGCATGCTGCTCACCAGGACATCCAGTTTCCACATTTGACTATGTACTGGAACAGATTGTCCAGGGAGGTTGAGGAGTCTCCCTCACTAGAGATAGTCAAGAACCGGCTGGACTCAATCCTGTGCAATGTGCTCTGGGATAACCCTGCATGAGCAGGGAAGGTGGACCAGGTGACCCACTGTGGTCCCTCCCAACCTCAACCATTCTTTGGGAACAGCAGCAGTACAGTTAGCTCAGACTGCATTTTAAAACAAAAACCCCCTGCTGAATCTCATTCAAGGCAAGGTCAAGGGAACTGGAAGCCACAGTGCTGCCCTACAAACTTAACTAGTTATGAAGTTGTCATTGACAGTCCATGTGGTCAGCAAAGTACACACACAGGTCAAGAGACTGGAAATGCTGGAGTCAGTGTTCAGTGGAGAAGAGAGGATACGTTGTACAAACCACCCAAAGCCCATCACATTTGGCACACCATCTTGCAGTGAAATTTATACTTTTGCTGCCCTGCCCTTTCAGATTTATGCCACAAGATGTGGATCCAAGGGCACCAGGTTTGTACCTTGAGGGAAGCAGACCTCCAGAGAAGAAAAGATGGGACTCCAGAGCCACAGCTCAGAACACTGCATGCTGCTATGGAAAAGGCGTAGTGAAGACAAGATAAACATAAGTTACCTCTCATTTATTACCTCCCAGGCTCACAACCACAGCCTTTCAGTCTACTTCAGCACAAGTGAAACAGACTGCTGCCCTAGAGAGTACAATGTGGCCAACTTGTTCCAAAGAAAAAAATCTTGTTGCTAGAAAATAGTAGTAACCACAATCCGACCCAAAGCAAAATGTTAGATTCTAGCTTTAAATGTCTGTGAAGTGGTAAAAGTGGTTTAAGTCAAAACTTTTACTTGGAGATATTCAGAAATATACAACTGTCTGAAGCATGTGAGCTCATCATTTAAAATTGCACACTATTATGTCTCTAGTTTCTGAACCTACAGATTTGTTAAGAAATCTCAGCTCTTAAATCTTCATTTGCTTAAAGAAATATAATTTTCATTTAGCTGCCAATATTCCCTTAAATATTGCTTTATAAAGGCCGGTGAAAGCAGCCAAAGTAACCTAGGTGTGTTCCTTGGCCAACTAGTGGGGTGGTGGTAGTGTTGATTTGTTTATAAGGAAAACCTGTATGTTAACTTTGGAATTTGTTCTCGTTATACTGCAAGCTTTATTATGATACATCTCCTAAACCAGAAAACTTAGGAAAAGGTTATTTCACAAACAGCCATGGGCTATTTCCAAAGGAAAAGCATGCAAAGCTTCCAGCCATTCCATGAAAATAGATACATACAATTTGAATGCCATCACGGCAAAAACTATGAGTTTAAAAAAGTGCACAACCCTGGAGGCTTGACATCGAGGCAACTAGAGTGGTTAGCTGAAAAAACTGCTTTCTTCACACCCTTTTTTTTCCCCTCACGTTCTGGTGCATTCAGCCCGAAACATTCCTTACAGATGGGAGCCTTAGCTCAAGTCAGAGCTGTAGTCATCTGATGCCAACTTACTCCTGGAGCCAGACACCCTGGAAACATCATCTTCTAAATTTGAGGCTCTAGATTTGTACTCCAGAGACAGTCTCTACTGACTCTAAAGTTTTACCCATCCTAAGAACTTACTTTGTCTGAAAGAAATCAAATTTTGTGATTGTGGGTCACCACAGCAGTAGGGTGAAGGAAGGTATGATATAGGTCATTCCAGTCACCAGTTCTCTCATGTTACATACAAGAAGTAACATGAAGGTAGCAACATGGAGGACACCATGAATCACATGGCTACACAAGATCTCAGAACTTCAGCACATAAAGTGTCAAATCCTTTAGCAAGAAATTTTGGATTAATTTGCAGTTGTCAATTTTTTTTTCACTTCCATAAGTTGGTTCAAATTCAAAGCTGCATATCTTTGAGTCTCCAGCTAGTGCTAGATTTAACAGCATCTCAACTTTCTACCATCATGATTTCATCAGGGAGGATACTTTCACCAAGAGCTACACTGAAAACTATGAAACATTCGTGTGTGGATTCTTTGTGTATAAATGTTAAAACAATACAGATCTCACAGCACACTACTGCATTTAGTTGAGCTGTGCGTGCCAGTGTGAAGTTTGTTGCGACATTCATTTCCCTGATCAAAGTCCTTCTTGATGCATTTCATATTCAATTCAGATAAGCAGAAGCTAGGAGCAGTGACGCCTTGCCTGACCTGCACTTGCACACAAAACCCGCAATAAATCATGTCAGCAACATTTTTCCACACCAGATTTCTGCTGCCATGACAACAGTGCCATATTTACAAAATAATCTTAAAGGTGTTATAAAATTCTGGTGCACAAGATGGCAGCACAGATACTACATGCTGATTTAATCTGTTTTATTCCGGCCACCCTTTATGCGGGTTAATCAGTGATTAAAGTCCACACGGCAAGGTGCTGCTCAGGAAGCTGGCTCTGGAGCCCCGACACGGCCCCACGGCCATCAAAGGCTGCAAGGCACGCAGCAGCAGCCAAGTCCTGTTTACTCAGCAGTCTTTAGGTGGGAAAAAACCAGAGACTCTCCAGCAACACCACAACTGACAACAGCAACACATGTGCGTGTGTTTCAGGGCAGTCCTCAGCCTTAGCAATCAGCAAGGCTTTGTTTTGCTGCCTTGTCTATTTGCAGAGACATTAGGATTGAGCACCGGGTATCAGCCACAAACTCCGGGACTGCTATTCGAGATAATGGTGCTTGGAGGGGGGGGACTCAGGGGAATGGCCACAGAGATGCCACATCTTTTCCCCCTGCTCTTGGCCTGGCTCCAAGGTGCCAGGGTCTGGAGAAGAAAGCGAAGAGGCAGTAGAAAGAGCAGTGCCAGGAAGGGAGCTCACCGTGGTGGTGGAGACTGAACAACCACAGCAAATATGTCTCCTTAAGAGACCTCACGTAATTCTTCTAACCAGAAACAACAGTACTCAACAGGTTACCTGAGCAAATTAGGTGGAATTACTAGTCTGTGATCAAAGGTCTCAAGAGAGGAAAAGGAATGTACGGTCTGAAGTATCCCTTTTTATGTGAAGAACTGGATTTTCATTTGAATGAAAAGGGGAAAAAAGGGATAGAACAGAACAGACTTCTCCCAAAAATCACGCAAAACCTGTGAAACTAAGTTAACACAACTCAGATTGACATGCATCATGCAGCTGCGGTGTCTAGACCAATTTTAATAGCCTTCTCTTCCAACAGGCAGCAGAGACACAACAGCAGAAACACAAGTATTTCCTGTGTTAGTTGGGCAGCGGTGGCTCAGCAGCCCCTGGAAAGCATGATTTCAGACAGATGACAGACTCAAGTCACTAATGAAATTTTAGGTAGTGCAGACACAAGCTCTATAATATGTCCCACATAGAAACATAAAGGGTCTCCCTACAAATAAAACAATGCTTTTCTCTGAAAAGAAGATAAATTTGGTATATGAATTAATCTAAACTTAGTTTTTCACAAATCTGTACAGACACTGATTTGATAAACAGAAGCAGATGCAACAATAAAAACATTTATACAGTACAGCATTTGTATGTGTGGAAACGTTGCAAAATAAGTTATTCCCCCCAAACATACCATGTTTGCTTTAGAAAAACACTGTGCAGACTGTAGTTTAGACATGCACATTATACTGTCTTGCTGCATGCTACAGCAGTTTGCTTTGCTCTGTTACGTCTTCTATAGCTACAGTACAGTAATACAGTTTAGGGCACCCTCTTAAAACAGCATATGGTATTTTAGATTTAACAATTTAAAAGGTTCTGGCCTGGAATAATCTCATAGTCTTTCAAGCAATCTGCTTCAGCAGAAGAGTAGCAGAAGACACATGCCCTTGGCAAGCCTCAGAAATGTGGCAGTAAAATAACCAATTGAGATAATCCTCATACTTTCCTCACACAATAGTCCCACTAACCTTAAATCAGAGTCTTTACCCAAAATCCACACCCTGCCATGGCAGTAATTCCTATCCAAATCCATAGAAAATAGAGCTGTAGTCTCTACGAAGTGATCTATCCAACAGTCATTTTGATGAAGATTCTACTGAAACTAAGCCACATCTGTCCATTAGGGAACACGCATCTTTTGTTAACCCTCTCCTAAAATCCACCGCGCCATCAGATGTGCTGTTTCTAGCAGCTGTCAAACTAGACACACATGGATGGATATCTAAGAAAACCATCAAAGTAAAATAGCAATTTTTACATTAAGATCTAGTATTGTACGTGTTTGCCCCTTACCACTGCAAAGTGCCTTCCATGCAAGTATTAGCCCTCAGGTGTCCAGAGGGATGTGCTATTACCTTTCTTTGCAGGTGAGAGGACAGGCATAAGCATTGCCACCATGCCTATAATCATCTTTTCTTCCTTATCTAAGGAAGAAAAGTGACCCAGGGAAGTACCTCCAGTGTAGGTTCAACATAGAAGCTTTTCCAGTGCGCAAGTGTTAGAGCCAAGGCTGTGATTCAGGACCAGCAACAGAAGGACACAGCTCTGCCTGCAGACTTGCACACTGGCAACCAAGGCAGCTGGATCAGTAGAAACCCCCAAAGGAGGTGCAGACTAAAGACTGCATCAAGGCCACACAGAAGACCTGTGGCAGGGGAGGAAACTGAACTTGAGCATGGCAGGATGCAGAGTGCTGTTCTGACTCCTTGACCAGTTCAAGTCCACTGGATCAGACACGGACATTTATATTTTTCTGTCTAACATCTGACAAAGGTTAGTTTTGTGAAAGCAACTAGCAGCAAGTCTGCAGGTACAGAAACCACTAAAATAACCCAAGAAGTACATCTACTAGACAGGCAGCTGCAACCTTTAAAGAAAGGTGCGGGACAGCAGCCAAGTCAGAATTAAAAGACACGGATGAGAGAACAAGATGTTAAAGAAGTGAAAAGACTGAAAGAGCCAGCTTGTGAAAGGCTGAACTGTCCTTCAAAGCATTTAGTGTTATGTAAACTCTACAAAACTGCAACAAGGAGTTTAAACTTGGTCCAATGTCAAAAAGAAACACAAGATTGAGGAACAAAGTTAAAACCAAGGCATTTAGGCGAGACATGCCATTCACAGCACCTATAGTTACCTTTTCCTGTTTACTTCTTCCCATGATTATGCAAGAAATGCTCTCCTCCACTTTCCATGGCTGGAGAGACAGTACTCCCATACCTAGTTAATTACAATCTATAAAATTCTGAGAATTACATGCACACAAATCAAGTCTGGTATAGATGAGGAAATGCAGGCAGCACTATAACAGCATTTAATAATCCACAAAGAAATGCAAAGGGAAGAAATTAATGATATTGCTTCACTCTGGAGAAGATAAGCAGCCTCTCTATAAGAGAAAACAGCAAAAATATTTGAGTGCTCTGCAGCCTCACCTTTATCATAAGACCATAAGCTAATAACTGCTGAACAAAGCTTTGGATCCTCCAGGACCATATCTTTTTGCCAGTTTCAAAACCATGTAGTGTTTTGTTCAAAGATCTGAGGCAGACAGTCAGCACTGCCTTATGCTAAGGGTCATAACCAGAATTTCTATATGATATATAGACATGGGCTCTTAGTGAAGAGCTGTCTGTAATTTTTCCAGTGCAAGCTGGAATTTTTCTTGAGAACATATAACTAAAAGCTACGTAAAATAGTCAGTGGCATCTCAAACACATCTTTCTAGACATCATTCAAGATACAGCAATAAAACCATTATTTAAGAAAATGGACTAGAGAAATTTAGTGGTAGAACAAGAGGTTTTAGCTGCAAAACTCTAAAATATTCCCTTGGAACAAGGAATGTACTAAGGAATTACATTAATGTATTAAGGTAGCATGAAATCTAAACTATAGTTCAAAGACTAGGTTAGGCTAGGAAGAAAAAAACTGATTGTAATCAGCATGGTAAAAATTTAAGTGCAATTAATCATGTCATGCAACAAATACCCAGCATCTGGTGACAGTACTTCGGTTTAAGGGTTTTGAGATCACCATCCCCAGCATCCATGTACCCAAGACAATCTCTTCTCCAGGAGCAAATAATGATATACCCCTATCAGAGTACTCACCAAGTGATAAGAATCTACCATCTATTGCCCAGCATTCAAGTTACTCAAGAGAGTAAGAGAGGTACAAGAAATACTTAATCAGCTAAGAGCCTTCCAGTTACCAGACAAGATATCAGGGACTGGCAAAAGCAGGCTACTGGGACACCATTTGGTTCAAAGGCCACAAACATGTCAATGGTGTATCAAATCTGTCTTACGGCATCTAGAACCAATTGAGGACACCCTCCCCTGCTACCATTATGACTCCAAGTACCAGAATATAAAAATATATTCTTCTATCCTGTCAAAAAAGCAAAGAAAAGTATTTCAGTGTTTTGAATGGGCAAACCATCTATCAGCATCTATGCTGTTGGCTGGCTCCCCTCCCCAGGCAGCCCTCATTGTCTGGCTAGCTGACCCAGTAACACAAGAACCACACATCCATGGCTGACCCAAGCTCCCATGTCCTGTAACACCATTCCCACTGCAGCTGCCACTCAGGCAAGCCATGAATGCCTCTGGACATTCAGCATCATCATGTCAACCAGCAGCAGAAAAGCAAAGAGGCAGGCGATTCCTTGCCAGTGGAAGCCCAAGCCAAGTGGAGCACACAGCAGCTACACAACCCCAGCCAGAATGCTATCACCATTACTGGTCACATTGTTTAAACACAAGATGCCATATGCAAGAAAAGTCTTCTTAAGCTCTATTTTGGATGTTTGAGACTACTTACGAGAAACCACAGAGTTTTATGCAGAGTGGTAAAATGTAAAACAAAGTTCTTCTTTGTTTTCTTGTTCATGCACAAAGAGGAAATAAAAATGCAAGAATTTTAAAATCCGAAGGAAAAACTGACAAGTTTTAGGGACTATTTCAAACCATTCATGGAGCTTATGCACTGCAACTCTGTTTCCAGAGAGGTTTCGGCATGCTCTGACCCTCTAGCAAATTGTTAGCTGCACAAACTCTAGACAATGGTTTGCTCACTGATTTCTATAGAAGTAGTTTCTGAAAAATAAAAACTGCTGCAGAGAAGCTCAATAGAGACTTTTTCAACCAACACAGTGCCCAATTTGGAAATACTCCTGTACCATCTCCAAGAACTTTCAGGCACAGAAATTAAAGTAAAAAACTTCTGTATTAGAAAATGGAAGTAGTGACAGTCATTCTTATTTTGAAATCAAAGTGAAGTACAGGGTAGACACCCAAGCATCCTTATCAGCCTTCTTCCATTAGGGAACTAATTTTTAGGCTGGTACAGATCACTTGACTGTTCTCACAAAAAGACAAGAAGAAAGGATAAAAACACCACAATGCTTTATAGGAGCACCTTCCTACTTTTCTTCATAAACAGCAGTTATCTCAGGGTCTCTAATCTGCAGCCAGCTAACAATTTAATACAGAAAAAAAACCCCTGTACCTGTGAACTTGAACCAAAAAATATTTTAAGTCAATTTACCTTGCTGCCAAGCCTATTAATGACCTAGTTACTTTGATCAAGTTAATCAGCAAACCATCACAACTTGTTAACTCTCAGCCCTCCGCCGAGACCTAAGCGACTTAGGTTGCTATTTTCACCTGCGAATTTGCTCCCCTTTGTCCTCTGCCCATTCCTCTGCTCTTTATCCCAATCAAGTACAGCGCCTGCACAGCGCCGTTCATGCACTCTAGGAAGATACTGCTGCAGTTATACCCAGAAGCCACCCCAAAAACTGGATCCCCACTTTCCCCTATAACTCACAGAGCGTGTTTTTGTATGGTTTTAGGAGGGCTCAGGTGTTCTGAGCTAGTGGAAGCTGCAGCCTGCAGAGCCTGACCATCATGGGCATTGATGCTGCCGGCTCTCGCGGCAGTCTCTCCTGCAGCGTGAACCAGCCAGCCTGCACAGGGGCAGCAAGCAAGGCAGCCATGCAGAGTGTGACACTCTAGTCATACACCAGGGCTGGGAAAACAACTGCCACAGGGGAGAGGAAGAGAAGTGCAACCGTCACCATGCCAAACAGTTCCTGTCAACAAGAGAAACGGACAGGAAGAGCCAACCACAGTAGAAACTAGATAAGGGAGACTTGATGCCTTAGGATTTAGCTTTTGTATTTTCAGACCCTGTACTGGTTTGGTGTGTAACTCTAAAACTTCACATAGACTGTTAGCTACTGTTAGACATAACAAATCCTCTCTGGGGCTGGACTCAAGGACACCTTGTTGTCCCAGGCCCCAAAATATATAAACTAAGCCTCTGGAAAGGTGGAACAAACTTGGAGTAATGACATCATTACCTGAAATTGTAATTGGAGAATTAAACCTGATATGCAAACGGACCAAACTTATAAAAGTGCGAAAAACCCATGACCCCGGGTCCATTTTGGGTGTAGCCCTAGGGTTCTGTACCCACAGTGTACCTTTATTGAAGGCCCTTAAATACCCACTTTTATTCTCTTAATCTCATCTAGCCTCTCTGTTTTCAGGTAACCACTCCAAGATACCAGACCCACAGGATGAACGCCAGGACAGCAAGATCTACAGCAGGGAAGAAAAAGCCTGGTAGACAATGCTGACTTAGGTTTTGAAGGGGTGTGGAGGGTTGTGTACCTTAGCCCAGGTCAAGAACAAGATGCAGCAGTGCCCCAGCAAAAATATGACTTGCCAAACTCTAAGGAATACATGAGATCCATACTCTCCCATCAACTCAATTATCAGAAATCTGAACATGAGCACTGGAAAAGATGCTTAACCAGGGGCAGATAATTGCCTGGGATCACAGTAGATTTGGCTGAAATAGTGAATCTAAAATTGTTCAAGAAATACTTAGAATAAAAAGGAAGACCCCAAAAGAAAATGTTAGTGTAATCATGCACATATTCCAACAGATGCAAGTTGAAACTGAAGGAATACAAAGTTGTGACACAGCACCTTCATCCTTAGACATTTCCCTTCACATAAGATTTTAGAAGTGTCTTGCAGAACTTTGCACATTTCCTTTGAAATCCAGCCAAACACTTAAATAGCATATTTTACTTCAGCTTTTCATATGAAATGCAATATAGTCAAAATGTCTTCATACTCGTCTTCCTCAGGAGAACTAATATGTATAGTCAAAGAAACTTAACAGTTCTTAATTTTGAACATGAGAGTTACACTCTGACTAATTTCAGGAGTGCAAGGGTTCTTGCAATGAAATTAAAACCCCAGCAGAAGTTCTTTGCTCACCAAAGCACATGTTCCATATGCAGAGCTACAAGTTGCTTGTTCTCATTTGGCTGCAAAAATACCCAAAGACCCTCTCAACAACTTTCCTCTACTTCGGACGGAAAAAAAGGAACAAGCACAGCCCTCTCGCCCTTTTTGTTCCCTCATAATATAGTCAGCCATTAGCATCTGCTTCTAGTACAAGCAGGAGACATTTGTGCAGAGAGCCATTTCCAAGTTCCCCAGACTGGTGGTATGTTTTCATCACCACACTACAATAAGGGAGTTTCTCCAAAGTGGAAAAGCAGAACTCCACCTGGTTGCCAAGTAATACCTCGTCCAGTGACAAAGTGCCCCCATCTTCCACAGCATCAAGCTCTCAGACAGTCCAAATTTTTGCAACTTTAGCATTCAGCTACTTTCAATATACTTGCTTATCAGGAGGCTGTAGGCTTATCCAAGTGTCAAATGTCCAGTCCCTTAAAATTCAAAAACTTGTGTTCGGGAGATACCTGCATGTGTCCTTCCTTGCAATGCTGCCACCACAACAGTGCACATAGAGTAAGCCCTATTGAGACTATGCAATAGCACACTAAATGCTTCCTTTAAAAAAAGAAAATAATCAAAACCACCTTTCAGCTGTTATGGGTCTGGCAGAAGTAGGCTTCTCATGGAGGGGGTGAACAATCATTTATATTGAAGAAACCAAACACAGTAGCATTGAATTCTATAATGTAACCTGTAAATCCAGTATCTAAGTGGAAAGAATGTTTATAGATATGCACATAAAGATATTTGAGGAATTTTGATGCCAGCATAGAAGTAGCTGGGGCATGGCAGTCTAGAAAATGAAGTGCAGAAGGGCATTCAAGAGGGGAGCAAACCCCAGTGTTGCCCACCCCAGTCAACCTCTGACCAACCTATTGCTATAGGACACTGTCTGCAAGCACATCAAGCTGACACTAAGACGCGGGCTGGGGAAGCATATGAAAATAAAAAAAAAAAGCATACATCCAGCCTAATGAGCCAAATGGGATGCACAGCTCCTACCTGAGCAGCAGGTTTGATCAGCTCATTTGATGGTTGCTGGAAATCAAAATGTTTAACAGCAATTGCTTTTCCACTAGTCGTCTTACAACTTACATTGCCGTTCAAGAAAAATTATATTCATGGACAGTAACAGACAGTGAACATTGAAAGAAACACCAGACTAATTCTTCTATCCATTGACTGATCATGGAAAGTACATAATCTTTACTTCTCTTAGTGCTATGAAAAATAGTGGAATGTGCCTAGCATGCAGATGGCATAAAGTCCTAATTCAAAGATAGCCCCTTCTCCCAGAAAAAGAGCTGGAAATTATTCTCTTCTATATATCAGCACAAAAGTGCTTTGTCTTCACTATGACTGGCCTGGAAAAGTGTAAGCATTTATTCTTCAGAAATAAGGCTTTTCTTTCCTTGCCAATTGATTTACAAACATGTTAAGTGAAAGATAAGCTGTCTTTTCAGTATCACTTCAGTGGCAGATGTAGTCCTAAGATACAAACAGATTGTTAACAAAATCCTGAGCAACTTAATTCTACATTTATAAATATATATGTTATTCTTGAATTATAGCACACTCCTTTCACACAGCGTACTTTACATAAACACTGCTCCATTCTGGTTTACTTTGGAAAAAAACCCCTCCTGCCACTGCAGCATACCACATCTTAGTATTTGCAACAGCTGAATAGAGAAACACCAACTGTGTTGCAAGAGAGTAAAGAAAGCTCGAGATTAAGAAGGAGACTAAACTTAGATTTTTCAGAAATTTTTCATCTTTTTTCATGACTGCATTTTTAAACTAATTTTGGTGTATATGTATTCTACTACTGGCTGTGCTTACAAATAGTAAACTCCCAATCTCTCTCATGTTGGGTGCTAAGGTTAATTAGACTTTCCTATATGCAAATTTTTAAATCGTTTGGGGCTTTAAGTCAAACATACTTTACATGGGCTTTTTTTTTTTAATTTAAATTAAGATATTTGCTTACTCAAGAGACAGCACCACACATTAGAGTATTTGCTGTATAGCAATAACCACACATCTGCCTTTACTTTTAGGAGTTTAACTAGAAAATGATGGTGGGCAGAACTGAAACATTGTCTTTATATTGCCAATTACCACCACTCAACAGAGGCCAGAACTCAAAAGCTTTCTTTGTGCTGGATACATTTCTGTTATATAGATGAAATATTAGCACACTGTGTAAGAACAAAAACTAACCTGTACACAATTGTAGTTCTTAATTGTAAGGAAGTCTTTCAGTCTCTCCTTGGTCCTCTGTCAAAGGGACTTAATTTTCTATGACAAAATACCTGCCCAAAACCACTTAATTCCAGTTTTCAGCAATTGCCAGTGCCTTCATCTTGCATCTTCTCAAAAAGCTAGAAAAGGTGATTGATTGTTTTTTGGGGTTTTTTTACAAGAATTTTTATTCAGTCTATTCAACTTTAACATGACTAAAAGTAAATTTATATTATCATAGTAACTTCTATTAGTAGTATGTATGCTTAGGAACATGCACCAGTCTGCCCAGCAGCCCTCCAGTCACTCAGTTTTGAATCCACAAACCCTGTCACCATGATACTCCAGTCTAAGCACTGGGATTATGTCAGCTCTGTTCTGTATGTGAGTTTGCACGGCTGGAGTTTTCCGAGAGGAGAATGTGCATGTCAAGGGAAAGCAGAGTGCTTCTAACACTCAAAAGCATCTAGACATATTGAAGCAATGTGGATCTAAGTCCAGGTGGGGGCTTGAAATATTTAAACAACAAGAGGAACACATTGCAACCCTTTTTATTTCGCATACATATTGTCAAGTCTCTACTTAGCTCTCCTAACGCCTAACGTTTGACTTCTGCGTTGTCTGGGGTTTTTACATCTATGTAAACCAGCCACCATGGACATCTCTTCAGCATTTATGCATTTATGACATATGAAGAACAATTATTTGAACCAAGATGAACGATACCCGATATTCAATGCTTTTTAGTTACAAGCTGGTGGGAGAATAATCTCTTTTGACAGTACCTGACACCTCGATGCCTAGATGCGAAATCCCACCCCACAAGTAGGAGGTAGTCAAATAATGAGCCCTTCTAACTTCTTTTAAGTTACAGGTCCAAGATATGATATAGATTAGGGACAACTGCAGGGCAAAGATCTCTTTCTGAATGAATTCTAAACTACGAAAAATTTGAGTTAAATGTTGTATTTAATAGTCTTACCAGGAACATCTGTTGGTATTCTGGTTGCAATAATCAGGAGCATCAGAAGCAGCAAAGCACACTGCTCTAAGGGGCAGAACCAGTACTATATTACACAGAGAAATGAAGTACATAGGCTGAACATCTAGACTTATCTTGCTTAGCGCTATGCTTTAATACAGGTGGGTCAGCTTACATGCCAGGTTTTATTCACTGTTTGGTTTTAGCATGGAATACAGACAGAAATGAAGTAATGAGAAACATGCTGCTGAGTTCATTTATCTTGGGAATACACTGTGTACTATATTCCAGGGCAGGGTCAGACATCTGAAAACATAATGGTTAGTAGCAAGTTAAATTCCACATACATTCCCAAACCAGCAGAACTCAAATTGATACATCTGCCAGAAACAGGAGAGGAACAGAACAAAAAGGTAGTGTTAGAAGACTGTTAATTTTCCCACAAAATCGTATCTCTCAGCCTCTTTTGCCTTTGACATTTTACGAAGGAAAAGACATTGACCCTAGTCTTACTTAATGCGTGTTTCATGTGCCTGTGCAGGCCACTGGCCTGGAGCTCCATTGCTGTATGCCAGGGTCAGAATGCCCCAAGCTGCTGTGACAAAGGACTCCCGAGTATGGCACGTTGCTCCCCAGGGCAGCCCTTCCCCAGCTCCCAGTACAGCACAACGATCACGAAGAGCAAATTTCGGTTTTTTGGACCATATGACAGGGTGGGGACAGGGACACAAAGAAGCATCTCATATCAATACATTAGACATTTACACCTGAAATTCTGTCAAACTACTTAAGTGAGGCTAAAGATATAAGTTTAAGGTTGCTTTATAGTACAGCTAGATAGCCACTGGACAAGTTAACATGCTTGTCCTGCTTCCCATTCTCTACTGCAATCTCCCTTCAGTTTTTGGCCACACCAGTGCCCCAGGGATAGTGGGAAGAGTGAAACCAGGGAACTGATCCCGCTGAGAACTAACGCAACAACACAAGATACATATGTTAGTGTTCGACCAAATCAATCCCCTGATCTGACACAGCTTGGCTGCAGGAACTATTGCTGGCACAAGACAGACAGCAGGAGAACAGGATTACCCCACTCTGCGGTCATCAGAAAACATGTCCAAGAAACACTGAAGCTTTTCTCCATACCTTTTGTACTACCCCTGTATTTAAAAAGCACACACACAACTATACATTTTAAAATTGAGATACGCATGTGATATGCAGCTATTTCCTTTTTGTTCTTGTCAGCCTAATTTCTAAATAGCCTTTGGTTTGTACGTGGGATATTACAGTATCCAGATGACATCATTTTCTGGCAACTATGGCAGGCCTAGCCTATGAGTCACTTTGCAAAATGTGGGGAGAGCCTAGCTAGGGAAGTACACATGATTCAAAGGTTTCTATTGTTCTAGTGGACCATGGGGTCCACACAAGTTCAGCCACTGCTCAGTACAGAAAAAACAGCTATAAATCTCACTTTTTACTTAAATGAAAAGCAGCACCTTAGAGAAGTTATCAGGCAAATACAATTGTGCAGTCCCAAACACCACAGCTACACTACCACATGCTTGCATAGACTGGTTTATTAATGGGCAATTCATAGCAGGTACACAAACACACACTGAGGTGCAAGTTACTTTATCTGCTTTTTCCCAGCTGTGCATTTTGACAGCTGTAAGCAGCAGTTTCACTAACCCTGTGCACAAGGCAGGGCTACAGGACTACAACAAGGCTTCTCTACTCAACCCCGTCCAGCCCTCCAATTAATCTATCTGGGGAATAGACAGAGAGAGACCCAGAAGACTATGGAAACGACTTCTCATTACAGACTGTCTTGAGGAATAATGCTAATTATCATGGAAGTGTTTCTAGTTCTTCACTGAATCCAGACACTTATCCACCCCCAGAAGAATGTTTCCTCCTTAGTCACTAATTGGATCTTGTTTGTAAAGCCAATCTTTGTTTCTAAGTCTGTCACAGTTTGGGAACAAGGTTGCTGTAGGGGCAGAAGATTTAAATGACTATCCACAGCTGACAGAGACAGTAGAAATATTGTCCACAGAAAAAAGCGTGGCACACATTAACATACACTACTTTCCTTTTAGCTTTTATTTTGTAACTTGGGTAAGATCTAACACTAATAACTCTTTTCAAGGTGTATTGGAAGCATTTCATCTACCGCAACTGCAGAGTCTCATTTCAAGTGTTTGCTAACCAGAAGGGCTGTCTGCATACCGAATGACAGATTTATTAATTGCTTAAAGAGATACATACTCCAAGAAAGAACAAGCACTGCTCATTGAAGGCAGTGGTGCATAGAAGAGCAAGATACAGGTTTGCTGTTCCAATGTCTCCCTGGTTCAGACCACAACCATTTCTCCCCTCCCAAAAAATGGAGTTAGCTGAAAACACCTGAAATGCTGTGGCTGAGTTTGCAATGTGTGTACATCTCCTTCATGTGACACTGGACACGGACTCTTTCCAGATTTTTCTACCCCAGTCCCTAAAGTAATTATAACTGTTTAAAATTAACCATAATTTGATGATTTATGCCCAACTTATGTACTTTTGATGTGTTTCTGCTTTTCATGACATTAACAAACTAACCCAATTACCATTAAAAAGCCATCCTCATGTTAGAGTATTGTCTAGTGCTCTCTACTTTATTTTCAAAATCATCTTCCACTTCAGCTTTCCGGCCTCTAGTCAAGGAAAGGCCAAAGATACACCATGTTCTTCCAACTCCAGCAGAGACCACACCATCCTGAAGTATTTTGTGCTCCAGTTGTGGAGGACACTAACTTCTCCCAGCAGACCACACTAGATGAGTATTCAGACACAGGTACCAGATGGCCTCCACAGGCCAAGAAATCCTCGGCAGTAAAAAGATATGGAGCAAAGCTGTTGTTAAGCCAGCTCTGCCCTGTCCCATCTTCACCCCACCCTAAGTCACCGAGACATCATCCAAACAGCCCCAACCTCTCCCCTCAACTGCAGCTGTGCTTCTGACAGAAGAGCAGCAGAGGGGCTTTCACTATCTCTGCTTTTAGAGCCATGTACAAGAGAGAACTCACACGTGCTAAGCTGTCACATCAAGCAGCATCACTCTGAAGAATTGCAACGCTGACAGGTGACAAAAAGACCAGTAGCCCAACATCCCTCACTGGCTACTACCACCACATTTAGTCACTGCAAGCACAGCTCTTCATGATGCTTTGGGTTTTGTATCAAGTTCAAGTACCAAAAAAATTCCTCAGCTTTACCTCTTCTTTTGCTACACTTAGAGTAAGATACATACGTTAGCAGTATATTTCTCCCAAAAAATAGTCACAAGGAAGGCTCTTCAAGCTAAGCTGTTATGCACTTGGGTGATTGTAAAGCTCTGTTTTTATATGCTTGAAAAATTATTCCCCGCAGCCATGCTGGTCTACTTTCAAGCAGAGATGGAACAGGCTTATCAATATACAGTTTGTCTTTTAGCAGAAAAGTATATGAGGATTTCTCGATATTGATAATTTTAATGCCAGGAAATCCTACTGGTTCCTGAATTTTATATCCAATTATTCAAAGCAAAATGCTTCAAGACAGAAAATCAAAGTTTGTTTTCTATCTGCTTTTCTAAATAAAAGACCATTGTCTGTGGCTATACCACAATACATGAAAATTGAACGGTGATCTAAAAGCAGTCAGATAGACCTTAACATCTCAAAAAAGATGGGAAAATGTGTCCTCTCTGCACCTGTGAAAACAAGAGGAGAGCACGGCTTTCAAAGTAGTGGAAGAATGGCTCTGTCTAATTCCTGTGCTCGGTGAATTTGGGTGCAGCAATCACTCCTGCTCTTACTATGCAGAACAGCTCTTTGATTAAAGAGCAATTTCCCCAGGACTTGGCTGTCTGGAGAAGGAGCAGTAACCAATGTTCACTGGGGTGAGTCAAGTCAAGTCAGTTGAATTTATCATATCCACACGCATATTGAAACCACAAAAGAAAAGCATAGTTTTTCTGACAGAAAAACTGGATTTCTAAACCAGCTAGTCAACAGTACCATTTTGGGTTTTGTCAACCAGAATAAATAAAGTATTGCAGTTTCGTGTGCACTATTTATGTTTACTCTCAAAAGCCAGTACTCAAGTCAAACTACTGAACTAGCCAGATCTGTTGCCTGATCTGTTAAATCTTCTCCAAATACTTACAAAAGCACTTCTTGTCAACTACATCTGAAATAATTATTTTTAGGACCAGGTTCTCACCTATTTATGTGAGCAAGTATCTTAATTTCATATTCCTCTTAAACCACTCTCTGAGAAGCATTTGTCTTCATAAGTGTGCTGGGCTTTACAGAGCAAATCCAATGTGATGCAGTTTCCTCTTGCCATCAGAAGACTCAAAGCAAGTAGTTTATGACAATTTCAGTCCTGCATCTAAAAGTTTACTTGAATATGAGAAAGATACCAGAGAACACAAAGCAGAGTGACAGTCACACAGGCTAGACAACAGATCCAAAGCTCCATACCTTACTTTCCAGCACATCCAACAAAGAGGTACAAATATGTTTATTAATTAATCTCATAATACTTTGAGTCTCATTGAGTCTCAGTTTCTCAGAAGTTAAAAATTATTTTAAACATGTAATTCTCTGTACTACTTACTTCAGAGGACATACCTAGAGCTGGAAGAAATGTGACAGGTTTGTAATTAGCTTCAGTTCTGAGTACCATTAGACCTAAAGTTTAGGTACAAGAAAACATGCTTCTTTGCACACAAACAGCATTGGACGCTATTCAAGAGGCTGTTACAGAGCATAGTCATTTATTCCAGCAGTTGCTCTGTGGGAACACACAGCTGTGCAGATGGTGCACGAGAAAAGCAGCATTCCCAAGGACTGAAGGCTCAAAGTTACTTGGCTCCTTCCAAAGGCATCAAAACTCAGCACTTAGAATCATGTCAGATTTCATGGCTGAAATCCACTTCATACTTGTTTTATTAATGCATCTAGACATTTTTCTACGCATTTACATGGAATGTATGAAGGACTAAGAGGGACTGGTCTAATTATCTTCAGCAGAGCTAAGCTGCTGCTCAATTTTTTTTTTTTTTTCACTAATCTACAAATGAGAGCTTTGTGGAGATCAAAGGTTGTCACTAAATTGTAGGTCATTACCCCAGCATCATAAAGATGTACATGCCTGATCTTTGTCAAAGAGATCAGCGTGTTTCATTATGAGGTGTGGGTCTGTTTCACCTGATTTGAATACTTGTTCTATGTGTGGTCCTCTATGCATCTCCCCTACAAACATAGGCATTGCCGTGAGTCTGAGGACAGTGGTACTCATTATCTTCTAAAAACGCTTTACTCTGCTTTCTAGGCACAGATCACCAGAGCTGCTAAGTTACTGTGCGGCTCAAGCTCAGTTTGTGTTCTTGCCCAACACCACATAGTCTTAGCCTAGGATTTATGGGCCATATCTGAATTGCTAACAAAAAAAGTGGAATCACTTACACAGCATCTGAAGTTGACCATCTGACATAGCAAGTTAGATGCTACAGATGTATGACCCCTCCACCTTTAGCAGTCAGAGCAAGTACAGAAAGGCTGTGTGTCCTTATCACTACCCTTTCAAGTGACAAACACGCTGATGTGCAAAGGTTGCTTTCCAATTAAATGGTTCAATACTCTCTCTAAACATATATATTGTTCTTTTTATGCTTAATCTGTTTAAACTTTTTTTTTTTTAATCCAAGTGGTACTTAATTACATTCTGGATGGAGATCTTTTCAAAACAACATGAGTTATTTTCTTAAGAACCCTAAATTGATGCTTTGGAATCATTTAAGATAAAAAAGGAGAATATGGGTAGTTTTTTGGCTGACTTTAACAGCTCTGACACAACATCTTCATGATAAATTTTTGTCTGGTCAATAGTGCTCACACAGAGGTCTTCTCTGATATATCCATTTCAAAGGGAATAAATCTTGCATGGAAAAGAACTTGGCAACTGTCTCTAACCAAGAGCGCTTCTTGAAGTAAAGCCTCTAAGCCTAATTCATTCTGACCCAGAACAGGCTACTACTGTAACTGCTGGGATTTCTCCAGATCTCCACAAGTACCTTGACGGAAGCTGCAATAACCTCAAACAAGTGATTAGTACCTAGACAGCAACCTCGGCATCCAGCAGAAAGCTGTTTTCATAAAGTTTCATAGTTATTTTTCTTTTGCCTGGCTTTTTTCTTTCTCTTGCACCCAGTTTTAAAGGCACAGAAAGGCACAGGATGCTGGGCATAGAGCAGGCAATAGGGGATACACATCCAAGTCACCCCCAAGACACACGTGCTATAACCAGCTTTTGCCTCACTACGGTCTAGTAATATCCACTGTATCAGGGTTCCCCAGTAAAGGGAAAGCCAAACATCTCCTTTAATTTTTTGAGATAACTCTTTGGCCCGACCCATGAGCCAGTTGCTCACCCATCACATGATGTGTTTATCCAGCTGTGTGCTGGACATTTTGTCCAGAAGGAGACAGAGAGACAGTATCAAAAGCTTTACTGAAATCCAAAAGGATTACATCAAATGGTTTCCCTTGATCACCTAGGTGAGTTACCTTGTCATAGTAGGAAATCAGATTTGATAAGCCATACTTTCCTCTCATGAAGCCATGCTGTCTGTGACCCACGACTGCATTGTCTTTCAGGTGTTTGTCAAAGCATCCCAGAATAATCTTCTCCATAAATTTACCAGGCACTAAAGTGAGAATGACAGGCCTGTAGTTATCAGAGCTGTTCTCCTTGCCCTTTCTGAAAACTGGGACAACTTCAGCAGCTTCCAGTCAGCTGGGACCTCTGTGGATTTCCAAGGCCACCCAAAAATCAAGAGAGGTTTTGCAACAGACTCAGCCAGCTCTTTGAGAATTCTTGGACAGATCCCATCAGGGCCCATAGATCTGTAGGGATCCAGCTGTAAGCAGCAGATCCCCAGTGCCACATATTCTGTAATTCTGAGAAATAATACTTACAAATAAGAATAATTAGGCCACAAGTACTAGATTTACACATTTTCTACTTAGTTGTATGATGTCTAATCAGCAAGTGATGGATATGTGAACTTAAGCAAGTGTATGCTTTCGGGGAGAATCAGATGAGACCACAGCCTAGAAATACTGAATGCTAATCTGACTTCTAGATGCAATGAAAGCCACAGCCAGCACTATTTGTCTACACAGCCCAGCACACTGACTGTACTGCCACTTACCTTTCCTACATGAAATGCTCAACTGAAATAACCAAGCAAGTTGCAAGAGCTTCCGAATTCAATGATAAAAGGCAATCATTATTCTAATGCCTGGAAATCGTGGAATGAAGATTAACAATGAAGAACATCTGGCTGCCATCAAATCATTCTTTGAGGATCAGAGAAGAGCATTAGCTGAACCAAAAGTATCTAGTGTTTCTACCTTCATGCACACCAAATGGAAAAATCCTTGCCAGAAAAAGTATCTGCACTGCACATAATAACAAACAGCTGTTCTGAAACGTAACCAATTCTCTTTTCCAGGAAAAAAAAGTGTCAGCCAGCAAGGAGCATAGCACAGAAGCTGCAGCTGTGCCATGGCAGCCACTTCCTTTACCAGTGCCCAGCTGCTGAAGCCAAGAGGAGAAAATCTCTTCCAGGTTGCATCACAACTGCTTCTTCCCTAGGTTGCATCACACCTGCCAGGGTTTGCTCCGAAAGACGATGAAAGCTATTCAGGTCAGGGAGGCTTAGTCTGTAGCAATCATGATTTGCATGACAAAGAAACCTCCTGGGAACAGACTACACCAAGGTGTAGACACATGCTTATTAATAAACAAACCAAATGGCTAGGTGATTTACTTTGACAAATTTTGCACCTCTTAAGCCCTAGTCTGAACATTAAATAAGAATCAACAGATGCATATCTGTTTTCTGTGTCATTATGCTTGTTCTCATGTAAAAACCAGCATTACTGAGCTGATAGCATTCTGTTATGGAGTAGGGTAGCTTAAAAGGACAAATATTACACAACGATTCCTTTCAAGCACAGCGTACTGGCAAATTTCCATCACTTGCAAACAAGAAGTTTGACCTGGGGGCATGAACTTTCTTAGAATTTAAGATCTCATTAAAATACGTGGTTAGGGTTTCTCATTACATCAAAAAACTTAAAATGTGAATGCAACATAAAAGCATCACCAAATTTCTGAGCATGCAGACAAATTGGTACAGTGTTTTAATCATAATTTACTGTCTTTGCAAAATCAGGGAGATGATATTGATTCTAAATACTTTTGCTTCTGATGTTCAAGATAAAGAAAGACCCACACCTGTCTGGGGCAAAGAAGGGGATGCCAGTAAAGGGTGGGAGCCTATTTGGCAGTCATAAACAGGAAGCAAGTCTCTCAACCGTCCCAAAACAAAGGCTGAGAAAGTAGTGGGAAGAACTAGGATTGACTGTAAGAGAATTGCAAAAAGGGAGCCAGAAGAAAACTCCACTTTTTTTTAAACCAAAGTGAGGAGGCAGAACAAGAGTCAGAAAATATCTTCAAAGCAAAAACTCTGCCATAATACACTTAATTTAAGTGTTTAACACCATGTTTTTAACTGTCAAAATTACTGTAGCAAATTACCTCTTGAACATCAAATATCTTGGTTATACAAACTGTTTAATCTGACATGTTCAGAAGTTGTTTAATCTGGGGATCAGTGACTATCAGGTCTTAGGCACTCCAGGAAATGCACCACCAAGAATAGGCAGACCTTGTCCCCCTCTCTGTAGGTGAGTCCCCCAACAAGTACAGAGCTGTGATCCCCTAAAAATCACCACACAGCTAGCATAAATGTGTTGATAGTTATAGCACATCTAAGCTACTTTAAAAGAGCAAGGAACACAGTGTGCTTTAGCAGTTCATTATTAGATGCAAATCATTGTTTACAGCATGAGTATACAGAGTCTACAGTTCAACATTTGGATGGAGCAGAACAAAGATCCTCTTATCCTTATGGAAGTGAGCACTCAGCACTTGTTCTGAGGGAGGAGCAATGTTTAAACTGTACAGATTCAAAATTTCAAAAATTGCAAACAATTATCTTTTAAAAAAAAGATAAACATGATGAATGTAGCCTTACATAAAGCATTACTATGCTACCTGCTAAACTGAGAGAGTTACAACAAAACTATGCCCTGGCAAGTATCAGAAGCCCACCTTGGGGCAAGCCTGCTTTACCAGATGGTCCTGCAGGCTGTCAACTTCCTGCACAACATGTCACCACCTGAGTTTTCAGCCATCCCTTTCATCACAGCTCCAGCCAGCCTAGACTCCAACCCTTTATGCCCACTCCACAACTGCACAGCCTTGCCATCTCTCCACCTCTTGCCTGCGTGCTTAAGGAGAGAAAGAACAGTATTTTCATCCTATGAAGAATCTTCTCTCCTCATCCAAAAGCTACCCTCCGTTCCCCATCTCCTCCTTTACTGCTTTTCCAGTTTCTTGGACTGTTTGGCTGTGTCCTGTCGAGGCAGGCTCCTGGGAGAAGTTTGCAGAGTTTGCTGTTCCTCTTCTCCCTGCATGGGTCACCCCTGCTCCCTGACACCATCAACCCCTGTTTGCTTCTGCTCTTCATCTGGTTCCTTTCCTTCAAGCTCACACTTGAATTCTTCTGATGTCATCCTAGTCCAATTTCTGCCATAGAGACTGTTCATGACTTTGCCAGCTGCTTTTCCCACTACATACTCTGAGGCTAAAGCAGATGAACAGCAAGACAAACTCTTCAAATTCAGGAACAGACATTATCAGAAGGGGCTAGGGAACTGCACCCCCATATCTGTCCCCAACACTCAGACCCAGCTGATGGAACAGAAGTGCCCATTTAAATCTCACACTCAGAATAGCTTTTCATCTTTCCCTTCCCTCTTTCTCTGCTGATGAAACCATTTGGTTGCAGTATAATCAGAAGGGACATCTGAACATCATCTTACCTGTTTCTTTTACCAATGCACATCTGTAAGTATTGCTATTTCCTCATTCAAACCTCATGCTCTGACACACTCAATGACAGCAATAAACCATCTGCACTGTACCATGTTCAAAAGTTTTCATTCTCTGCCTGCCTAGCAGAAAGCCATGTGTGCTGCAGCAGTGCCATACTTGCTGTGCAATGTCTTTTATATATACCGAGACAGGATATTCACTGTATTCATCCCTAATCTCTTCAAGTAGGTCACTCAGAGTTCAGTGTTGCACACACCACTGACAAAGTATCTGGAAAACAGTATTTCCTCAAATACTCTGAAAAAAGTTTGTCAAACACAGAGCTCAATGAATGTGACTACCTATAAAAAACCCAGATTTAATCAAAGCAATAACTTGTCAAAGTCTGAACCTTGAGGCCCCCTTATCTGCAGATTTAGATCTTCAGCAGCTAGTGAAGCGTTTCTAAAATGAGACCTAGTGGAAATGAAAGAAGAGAAGTGACAGAAAAAAGAGATTGGGCCCCTCTGCTCTGGTGGGATCCCGGAGTCTGGAGTGCTGCATTCAGCTCTGGGCAGTCCCTAGGACAGGAAGAACATTGAGCTGTTGGAGCAAGTCCAGAGGAGGAACACCAAGCTGATTAGAGGAACTGAGCACCTCTCCTACAAAGAAAAACTGAGAGACTTGGGTTTGTTCAGCCTGAAAAAGAGAAGGCTTAGGCATAACCTAATTGTGGCCTTCCGGTACCTGTAGGGAGCCTACAAGAAAGATGGAGAGAGACTTATGATGGAAAGATGGATAGTACAGGGGAGGAAAACCAGAAAGAGTAGGTTTAGATTTGATATTGGGAAAAAATTCTTTACTATGAGGGCAATGAGGCACCAGAACAGGTTGCCCAGAGAAGCTGTGGATATCCCATTCCTGGAACTGTTGAAGGCCAGATACAGAGGGACTTTGAGAACCTGGTCTAGCGAGAGCTGCCCCTGCCCAAGTCAAAGGGTTGGAAATTGATGGTCTCTAATGGCCCTTTTAAACTAAACCATTCTATGATTTCAGCAGCTAGCATCACATTTGTATTAAACGTATTTTAGTTCCTCCAACACGCTGGATCAGTGGTAAATACTTGCCAGATGTAATTCTTACACACCAGAAGAACAGAGCTACTGCTGACTTTAATGAGGCAGACCCAGAGATGAACATGAAGAAGCTAAATCTTAGAGACTGCATTTTTTTAAGTCTTAGAAAAAAAGTATTAATGGGCTCCCAAGAAACCTGGGTGCATGGCTCTTTACTATTCACATCATGGAAAATTGTCAAACCTGCTGAATATAAACAAGTCAAATAAAACAAAGCCATCAGTCTCCTCTCATACATCCTCACACTTTCCCAGTGAAAGAGGGAGAAAACGTCTGGATCACTATAAAACACCTACTGCGTGCTTCTTACACAGTTTTGCTCAGGAAAGTGGCAGGAGTCCATCTTCAACTCACATGCAGGTATGACAAATTTATAATTCAAAACACTTCTTCCAGTCTCCAGCCTTGAAAATCTACCATGGAATGATAAGCTACTTCACAAGCTGTTAGGAAATATCTGTAGATCAAGTAATAAGTCTCTGATGTGTCTTGACAGGTTCACATCAATTAATAAATTGTAGTTAGAAGTCTTATCTCTAGGAAAATCCAGTACAGTTCACTTATAGCACCATAAGCCAGCATAGCTAACAGAAGTGAATTACAACAAAGGGTCATTTTTATCACCAGCTCAAGCACTTTTGACCTTTAAAACATGACCTCAATTCAAGGCAGAATAGTACTTTAAACTCATTAAGGACATATTATGTCAGGGTACTTCTGAATGTGTGCCTTGAGAGAAACTTTCCAACAGATGATGCAGCAGGAGAAAAGATGCCTGAGGTTATTCAGTTTTTTGGCTCCCTGATCAGACTCCTTGGAGTAATATGGTCATCATGAAAACATTCTGCAAACACTAACTCAATAGTATTTCAATGTTTAAATGTCAAAATTGGATGAAAGCAGTATTGTGCAAAAGCACTAACAACTGTTATTTTAGAAAGTGCTTTATCAGGCATTACCAAAGCTGTACTTCTAAACAAAGCAGTTTTCTTGTTCTACTTGCATGCTCTAATGCTTCCCAGACAGAATGTTTACTAGTAGGCAGCCATGTGAAAAGATTCACTGCCTTGAGGTGATATATCCCATTTTACACTAGACACATTCTTATTTTAACAGCAACACTCAAAGAGCTGAATGCTTCACATAAAATATTTTTAGACCTAGTTC
Source organism: Falcunculus frontatus (assembly GCA_013398115.1). Taxonomy (NCBI): domain Eukaryota; kingdom Metazoa; phylum Chordata; class Aves; order Passeriformes; genus Falcunculus; species Falcunculus frontatus. Next base: position 1,417,649 of record VZRV01006657.1, read on the forward strand.
AGGTAACAAATTTGCATACACTTTTCCCAAATCCTCGCTCCACCAGTCATTAGAAAAGTAGACGTTTCACTCCTGAAGCAGGAGGAAAACCCCAGCTGCAGATAATTTTTCTGTACCTACTTCCGCAGCTACAGATGCTGAAGCAAACCCTGTGCTACCCCCTCCCTGCTCTGTCCCAGCACTGCATGGACCAGCAATATTATCCAGCCTGAAACAAATGGCTAAGAGAAGGTGACCACAGGGAAAGGTCAGGAATTTCGTTCACTCCCTTCTTTAAATGAATCTGAGAAGTGGAACACATATAAAACAACAACAGCAAGCAGTTCCTTTTGTGCCTTCCTAGCACAGACATCAGCCAAGAGCACAACATTTTTTACTTAAAAAAAAAAAAAAGGACTGTTTTTCCTGCCCGGGAAAAGCACAAGTTGTCATAGCATTTCATTTACAGAAATTGTTTCTTTTACCTTTACCTTATTCTGTCAGTGTCTTTATTTAAAAAAAAAAAAAAAAAAAAGAAAGGCTGTTTTGGGGTACTGTCTTTCTGAAAGGCCAGAAAGCCATTTTCATAGCAGTTTTATTTTCACCAATTCTTTTTAAAAAAAAAAAAAAAAAAAAAA